>CANYBF010334022.1:0-22902 GCA_948192965.1 Dalechampia spathulata
TAGGAATTTACATCATTTTGCCCAGCATAATCATTTAGCCTTTTCTCATATCATATCATGTTCATATTCTCCTTATGTCACCATGTCATGCTATATCATGTTTATGGTAAATGCTTTATGTTCATGATATATATAAAAAAAATATGCATAATTAACTTAAATTGTTGTAATGCTATTGCATTACCAAACTTTTGCCTCTTTGATCATTTACTGATCGAGGACTTCAAAAATTCTAGCATAAACCTGGTATGTCCTTCCCTTTGTTAATATTCTTCGGTGATTCATGAATAGTTTCCACGGATTTACCTATTTCACAATCAATATTAATCTTTTATTAATAATTAAATTCATCTTTTATTCTTCCTATATTTTAATTACAGTGTAACTCACTAGCATTCTTAATCCATTTTAATAACAACTTATTTCATGTTTAAATCATTTTATTTTCTTTTATTAAATACCTTAAACCTATTATTACTTGCTATCTATCTGTTTAAATCATATTGTAACTTAAATTAAAATCTCACTTTTTACCTTACCTATTCATTTTATAAAATAAAACATATCTCAAAACTGCTTCTTAAAGTAATAAATAAACCTTTTAAGCATATATCGTACATCCTATCATATCGTAAATAAATAATTACATAATTATTTAAAGTTGATTCTATAATTATTTCCATAAATTCACTTTTAACATTCTTATTCTCTATAACATATAACTCTACGCAAATTTATTTGATTCGTATAATCATATCCTAAAATAAAACTATTTTAGTGATTATCACAAAAACCTTATTAAAATCCCAACTCAATAATCCTAATATATGTGTTTATAATCTTGGATTTGTTTAATATCATAACTTATTTGCTTAAATAAGTATAGCATCATAATTAATATTAACTAATTATTAAACATAATATTATTTTTGTATCCTAATCCGTCAAATTTATATACCCTCATGAACCCTATTGTTTAATCATTATTTCATATTATGTCAGTTAATAACTTATTACTTTATTATTTAACTGCAGCTTATTCTAACTTAAATCAAACCCCACGAACACTCGGTGTATATAAATATATTTTACAAACCCAATACTGTCAAGATAAAATAGTAAAACAACTACTACCTTAAATGTTTTAAATCAATATTTAAAATTATAAACTTTCACAAAAAGCTTGGTTCATAAATCTGCTTTGAAATAATTAGTAATGAAAATAGTAACTTTACCTCATAAAAATTCTATTATTATCAATTAATCATATACAAAACTTATGTTATATAATTAGATATATTATTTCTTTCAACAGAAAAATATGCTATGTGCTTAAACATCTTTTAAAAAAATCCCTTCTTAAATATAATCATCAACTAATCTTGAATTAAATAATTCCTAATGAATTTTTTTCACTTTTTTTAAAATAAAATAATTTCAAACTAAATTCATCATCTATATAATTTCTTAATCATCAAAGCTTCCAATTTGATTTATCCTAAAAACCTTAATCTTAATAAAACTCATTTTCATATTTATATATAGTTTTCTTAATCTATATATTTTTAGAACATATATATATATATATGCACCCATTCAAGATTATTTAAGTATATATATATAAGCAGGTTCATTCAAACTTATTAGAGTATAAGAAAGTACATGAATGCATGGTAATTATAACATGTTTCATGTCTTGATTTTCAATGGATAAGGAACCTAAGCATATTAATACTCATATGAATGGTTTATAATATTTTAAAACATTGAGTTTATGGATATCCTATTTGTTTTCTGTCATTACCTTCCTTACCTCTTATACGTATACATACCAAATTCATAATACCTTAAGATTCTAACTTATACTTTAATCATACGCTTTAATATACTTTAAAACTTATATCATTTTATGTTAACCAACCCGAACATCCATATTATTTTGCTTTTAAAACAAAAACGACAATAGAAGATAGTATTGGTTTATACTTCTATAAATTAAAACTTATTTAATTGTCTAACATACTTCAACAAGGCTTCAAAAGCATAAGACATTCAACTTAATATGTGAATATTATATCTAAATTTCAAATCTCATTAATCTTTATATCAATTTTTTAAAAAAATTTCATTAATGGTACTGATATCAATTCTTTATATAACTTCAAAGGTTCTTTAATTATTAGACTAATTAAATGAAAATAAGCTTAGTCAAAACATCATTTAGATAAACCATAACTTACATAAACTAACACTAAAGATTTCTACTTTCAAAAATCACGGATTTAACTAGTTATAACTATATCCTTAACCATTGACCTGTTTATGTTAATAATCTACTTAACAAAACCGTTGTAACCTTACCCTCTAAATAAAATTTTTCCTCCAATGATGCGGCTAATCAAGAGAAAACACAATAAACACATGCACCCCCCTCAAAATAGCACTTTATTCATACGCAAATAACATTCTAATAATTCAGATTACTAAAGTATCAACTAAACTAACCATAGAACATTTTGAAATGCAAAATGCCATTCAGCCAAACTAAACAAAAATGCAACAGCAAGTCTGAACCCATGGATAACTAATGCCTACAAGCTAATTTCTTCTCACCTTAACAAACCAAATAAAAATCGCTCCACAACTTGTCCTTAATTTAAGCTAAGCCTAAATTAATAATGATCCTCGTGAATCAGCTCCTTTTTTGCATATTTATACCTTCATCAACATGCGTAAAAACAAAACCAGTTAAAACCAAAAGCAAACATATTGATTTATAAGAAGAAAGGCTACGGTTTGATGGTTAAAACTGGTTTTACTAAGATTTCAGTTTTTTTAAACTTCAAGATAGTTGGCTTTGGTCAAGAAGAAAGACAAGGAAAAAGGAAAAGATAGTTTACCCAAACCTTGTTGCATGCGGCAGAATATTGCTTCAATCATGAAAACCATAATAGAAAGAAGCAGTTGAAGCAAAAGGTGTGATTCCGTGATGATCTATCTTCGGTTTTGACTCAGATTTTTCAGAACTGAAAATACTTAACAAACTCAGCAGACTTAGAAAGAAACAACCTTGGAACAGTTGAGTTATGAGAGGAAAGGAGCAGATGAGATGCTTGGTGCGGGTTTGATGTTTTAAAAACGTAAGAAGAAAACAAAGGCATTAATGGAAGAAGATAAGGGTGGATGGAGGAAAAGGATGGGTGTGTTTCAGCCACAAGGAAGAGATAAGGAAGAATGAGGCAGATGGGTGGCATGGGGTAGGGAGTATTTAGGGTTTTATGGCTTTATATGGGAGGGTAGACATGCACACACTTGCACATAATCCTAGCCCCTTAAATACATGTATTTCCTTCCAAATACCTCCAATAATTGCTTCATTTTTTATCTAATACTCCCATTTAAATTTAAATAAACCTTATTTAACTTATCATACCATCTTTTAATTTTTCCCAAGCCAAAAATACAAAAATTTTTAGTTATGACATCATTACCTACTATTAATGACATCATAAAAAATGAAAAATTCTAATTAAACTTCCTAGTATTAATATTAATTATAAAATTGACTAATTCATTCTTAATCCTTACTTTACATGTCCTAATTCCTTAATATTACTTCAAGATATTCGCTTCAATAAATATGACCTAATTATGATGTCATAAATAAATTTTTATCCAAAATTTTCAAAATTTACATATATCTAATTTAAGTTAATACAAGCATAATGGTCAAAACCATTCAATCAAATTCACTGTATATAACTTAGAATCCATATTTTAGTGCCGTTTAACATCTGTTTTAGGGGTTGCGGTAAAATTTTCAATATCCTCTTTTAAGCTTCCAACTCAATTTTTATCATAGACTTATCACCATAATCATAATTTCATATCATTATCACAACATTAACATAGAAAACACAACATAACATCAATTTATGAATGCACAATAAACCACTAAATGCAGGATGTGACATCATGCATCATAAAACATCAGCATGATATTTTGGAGGAATAAGGGAGGCACAACTATATATATATATATATGTATAAAATATATATAATATGCGATACAAGGGAGGCACTAGTATATTTATATATGAAATGATACAGAGATAGAAAAATATAGAGACAAAGTATACAAAGGTACTGGGAATAAAATAAATCATTAAAAATATGCTCAGTACAAATTATGCACAATCAGAGATAGAAATTGATGTGATCATAAAGAAACGATGAAATCACAAAAAGAGGTGAATTCACAAAGGAGTGATGAAATGATAAAGAACACAGGAATGCATTATACATATGCATTCATTATCATATAACATATCATCTATACACAGAAAGAGGAATGTGATACTAAATTAGCATTCATTGATGTCAAGCATATTAATGCTATTATTGATTGAAAGAGTGAAATTATAACTGATTTATGGGAACATTGATGAGTATACAAAAGTGGCAGTAGAAATTTATTATTATTATTATTATTATTATCCAATGTTGATATAATGATTTTATTATTGCTATCATATTGGTTAATAGAAAGATATTTTGATTGATCTATAGGAAAGGTGAGTTGTTTATAAAGATAACTATCAGAAATTACTAATTATCATCATTAAAGAAGTTGAATATTAATGGGATGATTTTATTGTTATATTTATTATGATTAATTATTATGGATTACCTTAATTGATTTCTTTATTAGTTATATTTAAATTATAATGAGATAATTAAATTTTATTTGTAGCATTCTTATTATTACACACCATTGAGTTTTATACTCAACATTTGTCATTTGATGAACACAGGTTATGGTAACTCAAAGAGACATTCGGATCCATGAGACACCAGCTCAATTAGGAAAATGCAGGGACTCGAATGACCCTTGAAACTAGGTTTGGATAGTGTAATATATTCCTAGCAGAAGTTTTGTTATGCAACTATCATAATATCATTTCAAGGCAATACAATCTCTTATGCTTGTAAGTTAGCAAAGGTGCTAATAATATCTAGTAGAAGAATGTATCTAAACTCTATAAATGATGATTTGACATAGGGAAAATGATAGATGGCATGCCTTAACTATGATTTGAATGTCTTATACAACAAGTATTGTTGAAGTCATAGGTTATAAAATAAATAGTTGTTAAATTAGGTTCGATATATTCCATCTATGTAAAAAAGAAAAATTCACAGAACCTTTGTAGATTGTTTAATAAATTTCTAAGTATATGATTTTTATTAATCACTTTACGGGAGCATGTTTTGCCAATCAGGTATGACATAAAATTTCTCAAGTTCTAAATGAATCTTGATTTGAAAAGTAGTGATTTTTGAATTGTCAAATCAAAAGCATTTATTTTTCTTTATTTAAAGATTTGCATTCTTTACATCATTAAGTGTTTTTCTTAATGGTAGTTTATATTATTTTGAAACTATCATAAGTACCATGGAGAAAGGGATTTATGGTAGACTTGATGAATTAACATGCATAAAGCTTAATTTGACATAAATTATGAAGATGTAGAAATTTTGATTACTGTAAATCATTGATTATGGTTTAATTATGATACATGTTGGATAATTGTAAAGATTATGTTATTGATTCTTGTATAGTTAATTGGTTCAATATTTATTATATACTAATAAGTATCATCATGTATATTAAATTTACAAGTAAATTTTAATGCTTAATTACATTATCAAAAAGGGTTTTGAATTATTATTTTGATTTATTTTAATTTCTAAATGAATGTCCTTTATGGTTATGCTTAAAATAAGTGGTTTAGATTTACTCAAAGAATATCTTGACTTGACTTACCCATAATTAAGCTAAAATAATTTTTAAAATGGAGAAAGCGATGTTTTTATGATAATTTAACTCAATTTATTCATAACTCAACTTGAATTATGTCTTGGACAAGGAATTTGTGAAATTTATATATTACATGAGTTATGTAATCTCTTATTATACTTGTGTGATCATGTATTATAATAAAAAAAATTTGGAAACTTTAATTATTTTGAAATGCTATGAGCCCTATCCTTTTTCATAACTTATTTAAAATCTTTTGTATTATTATGATGTTTCAAAAATCTTTCTAAAAGACTCCAATAAGTCTTTTATTCACATAATTTAATTTTATTTCAAGTGAAACTTAATTTCAAATCGCTAAATGGTAACATATTTTAATTATTTGGTTTATTTTTTGATTCTTTTAAAGGGGCTTTTTATGTACTAAATTCTTAAGATATGTCTTAAAAGCATGTGGTGCCTTAACTAGTTAGCCAATGAGGGACTTAAGTGTTATAATTAATATCTTCATCATTGGAGAGTTCTTTCTCTTCATCATCTTTTGTAACCTTAAAAGTAATGTCTCTTTGCTTGTCTTCTTATGCAACATTCTTGCACTATTTACAACTAGCATGAGAATACCATATAAAATTTTAATGCTTCATATGTCACATGCCTCACCTTCATATCCATATGATTGAAACTTGAATATTTTTTTTCATGCTATTCTTTTATCACATTTCAATTAAGTGAATACATTATAAAAGTGATTTCTCACTTTAGTCATCTCACAGCTCTAATGATGTTGCCTATTTCAGATATCATTTTGCATAAAATATTATATTTAACACATTCTCTTTGCATATAAGTACCTTTTAGTAATACTATGTAAGATGCTAAATTTTCATACATAAGAATACATTGACATTAGCATTTAACATCACACTCATGCACCTTATGACTCCACATCGTTCATCATTTGATATTAAAATGTATCTTGTTCATATTTTATATATTAATTTACTTTCATATGCTTATAGATGTCACATTACTACAATTCATTTCAAATCACATTTTATTAAATAAAACATACATATATTACATCCTTATTAAGCAATGCATAAATCATATTCAGCATATGTGATCAACTCATATTCAAATAGAATTTCATGATTAAAAAACTTAGAATATCTTCTTTCCAAAAAATTAGCAGTTTATGAAGAATTTAAATCATATAATTGTAGCACATGTATACATGATGTACTCATGCATGTTATGCATCTATACTTAAGGTAGGTAAATGTCATTTATAAATCTAGCTAAAATTATAAATGATATATTGTATTATTTCCCTTAAATAATGTAAAGAGTATGTCACATCCACTATGTCAAGTTATTTTTTTGATATTTTTTAGGGACTAAATTATTGGTATAATTAGTGATTAATTAAGTAAGATTAATAATTTAATAAATATAGTTAACATTTAAATTGTTTATTATATGTATAGATATTTATATTATTAGTATCGCTTGAAAGTGCAATTATAGTTTATAAAGAAATGGTTATGAAGGATATAGGCTTATGTTATTTTCTAATTAACTAAGTAATAAATTAGATTAAATTAGAAAAAATAATAATAAATAAATAACAAATAAATAAAATATTATTCACATAGGTCACTATTCAATTAAATAAATATTAAGATCATTAGTGCATTCATTATTTCATATACTGTTCATATAAGATAACTACACTATGGAGCCTAAGTGAGTTGTGTGATGAAATTTTTAGGAAGTTAGAAGTGTTATGTATGGTTAATAGGGAATGAAATTGACTAAAAGCTAAATAAATTTAAAGACATAATTAATTTAGGTTGATAAATGTATGAATTAAATTAAAGTGTTGATTGGTTACATGTATATGTATTATGTTATATATAAAAGGATAGACAAACTTAAGTAAGGTTAGGTTGGCAAAGTATATACTTGTCTTGCTTTGTAATGAAAGTGGTGGGTAAATGAAGTTTGAGAAGGAAAGAAAATACAATTATATAAGAAAGGACACTAAAGGATAACTAATGCCACTTAAGGGTGGTAAAGGTTAAAACCTCATTAGGTGGCGAGAAAACTCCTTAAATGTTAGAAAGATTAGAATCACCTAAGAACTTAACACACTCTCAAGTGTTAGAAGGATTAGAATCACCTGACTAGTTTAGTGAGTTGATTAAGGTGTGGCTTGATTATATGTATATTAAGGAAACTTGATGAGGATTAAGGAGAGAACTTGTTGCTAGGAAACCTGCTACCAACGGTCATAGCAAAGGTAATTAAGAACATTGGGTTTGAATATGTATAAGAATAATTAATTGATTAATTCATATATGCATGTACGATTCTGAATGAAACTTACTTATATGTGTATGAGTGATTTAGAATATTGTTGGCTTAGAGTATAACAAGGTACAAGCTATTTGAGCATAACTTTGGATAGGGATAATCACTAGAGTACTTACCCTTATTGCTATGATGATGGTGGAAGGAATAATCTGTGCACCTATATACATGTTAAGAAATTAGTTAGTTAATGTATGAATGTTCTACGTGTATGCTATTAGCAAACTATTACTATATTAATTGTGAAGTCTCCTGCATAGGGAATGTACTACATTTCTTCTCTTATAATCCCATATTTATGGATAAAAATATAATATATGGCTAAACTGGTGAATTTAAGTAACCAAGAAGTAATATAACTAGGTTGTGAATGTTAAGTGGGAAGTTAAAATTATAAACTGCAGTGACATCAACTTTAACCTACGAATTGACTAAAATATGATATGTAAAGTGCTCATTACACCGCATTTGGTATTTTTGCAATTTTAAGTGAGGATGGCAATTTGTCATAAGTGTGTTGTTTTAAAAGTAATATGTAAATGACCATGGAAATTAACTTGTTGCTTGAACAATAATTAGGCCGAATGACATGCTCACTAATGAGCATTAACCATATAAGCTTCAATGATGTAATTTAAAGATATTATCATGTAATTGAAAGGTTGTTAAGCTAGCAATGTATTAGTTAAAACTAATATTAATCTTAGTAGGATTATATGATGCAACTTTGGGATGTATTTAGCTTAATGAACCACCTAATGCCTTCCATTTATAGCATTGAAAATATAATTGGATTATAATGCTATTGGACCAAATGAATCATCCTCTTTAACTATACCTAGTTCTTTTCCATTATTATACTCAAGTGTTATTGTATTTGACTTTGTTTAGGAGAAATAAAGGATTTAGTGAACTGGTTATTTTATAGTGTGGGTACATTAGGAGGTTATTAATAGCAAGAAATGATGCACAAACTTCTTTGTTTGATAAAGGAATAATCTAAGTTTGGTTTAAACACACTAATGAATAAATTAATTGGACTGTATGATATTATGAATACTTACAAAGCTATAAATGTATTAATAAAAATGGAAAAGAAGTTGCTGGTTTGAAGATTATAAAGCTAGGTTGCGTGACTAATTTCCAAAGTAAGGGATATAAAATTAAGCAAAATCATATGTTTTTCTTTTACTAATAGGCTAACGTATATACCTAGGTATTAAAGCCAACCCCACACTAAATATACATGGTCCAATGTCCTAATCAAACCATATTCAATACAGGTTATGTGTATATTGCACTAATGCACCAAGATGATGCACCACACATATACAATAATAGTGGAATGTATAAACCTTCTATACTAAGAAGACTAGAGTTTCAGCTTTCATGGTGCCTAAATACATGAAAGGTTGACTGATTGTAATTAATTATTATGTGTAGTTACATATTTATATGATTTGAATCTTAAGGTATCCATTCATAATTCGTAAGCATTATTTACTTACAATTCTAATATGGATAAACATTAGAGATAGAGCTGCTGATTAGAAAGAATTGAATGATACATTGTTAGCTACCTTGGTTCATTGGAGGAGTGATTATACCTTTTATTATGAGACTTAAGCCTAAGATTTTCTTATGTATATATGCAAACTTTAATGAATCATATGAAAATTGTAATTATACAAATTTAAGTGGTTTGAGGAGCCAAAGTAATATGCTAAATTAGATATATATATATATATATATATATATATATATATATATATATATATTTATGTATTTTTTTAATTAAGTGAATTTTTTAATACTCCCCTCTCACGGTATTAAATAGACTCGATGAATATGTTGACTAGCATGTATACCTATTAAATGGACTCAATGAATACTCCCCTCTTTAGAATGTATACCTATTATTGTAGACTAGCATGCCATATGAGTAAATGTTAACTTTGTAATTAGATTATATGGTTAGTTCATTCTAAAACATAATTGAAAATATGTATTTAAACATATGATATAATCAATTGGATGGTTTAACATGAAAATTCAATGCTTGAAATTTATAATCTAGTAGTAATAAAGTGATAATGTTCATGATAAATAGAATATGAATGTTTATATTATATTATACATTAAAGATGCATATATGTATATATATATATATACATATGAATATAAATATTTACATTATTCATGTATAACAGATGAGGAAGATAGAAGGATTATAACTCCCGGTTTATGTACAAACAAGAGTAAAATAAAAACAGGTTTGTATCCAATAGTAATTATCTGAAAATGAGATTCACAGGTAAAACATAAAGAATTGTTAATTTCAAGTATATCATCATATGATATTTTGAATATTAGATTATTTATTTATTCAATTATTTATAATTAAGTCAGCATTATGCACATGTATACATGATAAAGGTATAAATCATGCATCATACATCATGAATATGATATTTCAGAGGAATAAGGAAGGCATAATGATATAGATAAAATGATATAGATATAAATACAGTTACAGATAAATAAAATACAGATACAGGGAATATAGATAATATAGAAAATACAAAAATATAGAGATATACTGGAAAAATAAATGACTAAAAGATATACCTAGCATAACTTATGCATAATTAGATATAGAGATTGATATGGTCATAGAGAAATGATGATATTATAGAGCATAGAGGAATGCAATTCATAATCGCATTCATAACATATAGCATACCATTGTTACGAGAAAGAAAGAATGCAATTCATATTTGCATTTATGAACACAGAGCATATCATTATTATTTTATTCATTTACATAGTAATAATATAGTTGATCCATGAAAATAATGAATGATATATATAAAGCTAATTACAGAGGATTATTTTAATAAGAATTTAATATTGATGGTATAATTTAATTAGCTACCATATTTATTATGATAAATTACTATGTTATTCATTGAATTGTTCTATTCATTATTTACATTTATATTATAAAAAGACAATTGAATTTTACTTACAACACAATTATTATTAGACACCACTGAGTTTCATACTTAGTATTTATCATTTGATGAACGCAGGTCGTAATAGTTCAAAGGGGTGTCTGGATCAGTGAGGCACCAACATAATCAAGACACTCCGAGTTTGTATGATCCTTATAGTACACTTTTGATAGTATGACGTACTTCTAGCAGGTGTTTTTGTTTATGCAACTATCATTGTATAATTATGGGCAGTAAAATATTTTATGTTTGTACATCAACAGAGACGTTAAAATTACCTAGTGTGTGATACTTATAATGATATTTATGTACAGGAGATTGTATGATGGTATGCTAAAATTTTATATGTGGATATTTTATATAAACCAGTGATAAGATAAAGCCACAAGTTATCAAATAAATGGTTCTAAATACAAATCGAATATATCATGTCGATATAAAATAAAAAAATTCAAAAATCCTTTATAGAATGATTAATATATTCTTAATTATATGATTTTATTAATTATTCTATAGGAACGTGTTTCATGAATTATGCTTGTTATTTAAGAAAAGAGATGATTTATTATGAAATGATATATATAGGATTAAATTATGAAACTACATCAATTTCTTCAAGGATAAGTCAACTATATAATGTAATATGATTTTAAAAATTGAAATAAAAATTTCAAGAAAATGATTTATGTGAAATGTATTTCTAAATTATGAGTATTTTTCATAATACAAGATATGAGATAAATGATATTGAATAAGTTCTTTTAATAAGGTGTTATCATTTTGTAAAACACATCCTTACTCATGGAGTATGATATGTTTTATAAATTAATGAAATATGAATTTAGGAAGTGTGAATCCATTAAGATATACTCTTAGATGTATGTCTAACTTTAGGTTCTAATTATAGATAAAGTGCAAGCGTTGCATTTTCAATTCCTTCCTTTAAAGTAATCTTATGAGAAAGTAATTTACGTAAAATAATATTTACAAAAAGTATGAAAAAATTGTTTGCTTCTTTAATAAAAGAAACTCTTCTCTTTCAATTCATTTTTAGAAGAATTATTATGATCTTATTTTTTTTATGTCTTCATTGACAGATATGTATATCATTATTGAGGTTTTATAACTTTTTATGATTATCATAAGTTGAGTGTATATCTTTAATATGCTTTCATTAGATTTTATAACAAATAACTTATACTGGTAAGTTAGAAGTTGAATATTCTTGATTTATTCATTATTGATGAAACTCTAAAGTATCCTAAATTTGTTTTGCATTCATATAATGTAAGACTCTTTTATTGTAATCATTAAAAGATAAAAGATACTCTATATGAAAAAATTGAAATGAAACAAATATTTTAAAGATGAAAATATGAAAATATAATTAATTATAAATTTAATAAAGTGTTAACGAAATATTAATATAAGAATCAATTTTGATAATATTTAAAATACAAAGTTTATTTTGATAATTTCAAAAACACACATATCATGTAATTGATTTATATATAAATCAAAGAATGCTATTATAAATAATGTATCTTATTTTTCACTAAGTTCCTAAAAAAATTTAATAAATTTTGATATTACATGATTCAAAATTAAATTATTTATTTATGATGATAAATTTTGTAATATGATTTTCTAGCTTAGTAATATCTAACCTATTATGACAACATATAATTTTCTCTAAGAAAAATTTTATTTTTTTTTAAAAACTATGTTTAAATGCATATTTCCATTTTATTGTAAGATAAAAATATAATATGCCTAAAATTTATTGTTTATTTAAATCAACCGGCCAAATCATGATTTTTTAATCGAAGTAAAGGTTAAATATTCATTAATTTAAATTTCATTTATTTTTATTACACGATTGGCTTCCAGTCCAACGGGAGAGCATTTTCGGAATTCCAATATATAGAGGATGCTTAAACCCAGAATCCCAAACTGACCGGCTTACCCTCCGCATCGCGTCAATGGACGACCGAGGCCAACCCCAAGACGTCGTCGAAACCGCACCAGTGTACGACAATGACCAGACTGCTCAACACGACGGTGTCAAAACCCTAATCTCTTTCTACTCTGACTACTTGTGGAATCGACTGCCTAATTCCGATTTTCTCAAGAAATTCTCATTTCTCGGTAGAAAAACAGCTGCTTTCTCCAGATTTCGCAAACGAAAAGCTTTCCTTCCTCTTCCTTTACCCTCATATTCTCCTGATTCTTCTTTGTATGGGAAACTCTTTAACTGAATTTGTTTTCTGTGTACGACAAAGTTATTTAATAATATGAGGTCAACTTGGTCGATGTTTATGCTTTTGTAGGGTGGTGAAAGAAGCGTCTGGAGTATATGATATTTTGGAAGATATAATCGAACACATTTTGATAAATTTGCATAATGTTCAACAGAATTTGCACTTTTGGCAATGCCGAGCTGAGGTTTATGATGCTGATTTTTTGGGTTGCATTCGAACTAGTAATTTATGTAGTTTGGGTTACTTGTGTTTTATGTTGATGGTTTTATTTTATTTTTTGAATGTTTTGGTGTTATTTTAGGCTTCAAATTCTCGAAAATTATACTTCATGATGTTTGAGAGGGGGCCAAGGGCGTTTATTGATGGAGCAGTTAATTTATTACAACAATTTATAGCTGAAGGTCCTTCTATGCATGATACTTGCCAGTCTGCATCTGCTTATATATCTGAAAGGCTAGCTGTCTTGACAGCGCTAAGGCGTGCTCTTGCTACTTTCTTAGCTGAGGTTTGCTTTGTCCTTTTCAAACTTTGGTCTTCTTCATTTTGTGAATTTCTGTGTTGATTATTTTTGTTCTCTCATTAGTGATTATAATTGAAGAAATTGATTAATGGCTTAAAAGAATTGTTTTTAATAAGCTTTATATTTTCCATGTTGTATATGCAAGATCAAGCTTAGGTCAAACAAAAATGTAATTTGTTATGTAAAGCCCCTGCTATTCACAGCTTTTTTTCAGTATTCTTCTCAACAATCCAATTAATGATGTAGTTGTAGGAAATTTGATGTTTATATGATGGACAAGTATTTTAGATTCTAGTGCATAGGATTTTTGTTTATGGACAGACATTTTATATTTAATTACTAAATTTTTGTATTATAGCCGTGGATTGTTAGAACTTCTTTTTCATACAATTTGCAAATGCATTAAGAACTCAAGGTCCACCTTAAGTGCCAAAAAAAACCTTTCGAGGTTCTTATACTTGCGTGGCCTACATCTATATCTTAAGCCCATTTGACATAGTTTTATGTTTTAGTAGGAGTTGGGTTTTTGTGTATTTCTTTGTTAACTTGCTTGTGCCTTTCACTATGCCATTGAGACATTTACTTTACTGTACGCACCTATGAGTTGTAATATTCTTTTCAATGTAAGATTCAGCTATTAATTAATCCGTTTTCTGATCATATCTGCAGATTTACATGGAAGTTGACAATTTTGGAGAATCACTAGTGAAGGATCCAGAAAAGTCATTTTCCTCATTATTAGTTACTATTAGTGGTTTTTTTGAAAATCTGGAAGCATCAATAGGTCACCTACATGCAACACGGCAGGTAACTATAAAAATATAAGATGATTATGTTTTTGATATCTGTTTGCCCTCTTCTGGAGCCTGCAACTTATCATATGCATTTATTTTGTCGTCTTATTATGTATGTGTTTCTTTAATTTTATTATTATGCAATTATTATGCAGACTGATTCTTCTGTTGACGGGAGCTATTCATTTCCTTTAGTATTTGAGACTCTTCCTGAAGTCAATAAAGAAAGGTCTCAATGGACAGGCTGTGAAATCCAAGATACCATCAACTTTGTTAAAAAAAACCTACAGATATTGGACTCTTTTGTTTCTATTATAGTAAGAATATTTAATCAAGACATCATCATTCTACTTGCTTAATTATTTCATATTGACACCTCTTGGTTGACTCATTTTGATAGAGCTACTGCTGCACAAAATTCATTTTTTAAGGTAGATAATTCATTTGCAAATACTGCTTAGGTGGCCAAACACCAAAAGCCAAAGAAAGTGACTCGGTACTGGATTCGCTATACATGTGGTGCAGTTGGCCTGTCTCTTTGTTCCATGTGGGTTCTAAGGCATAGTCGTTTGATGGGAAGTTCAGATATTGATAATTGGTGTCGTGAAGCAAAGGAATCTACTGTCAGCTTCTTTAGTGAACATGTGGAGCAACCGGTATAGTCTAACTTACCTTGCTCTTTACCTAAGCAAATATTTGATTTTCCTTTTATTTAGTAATTTTTTATCACCTTAGCAAGTTTGTTTTTTCTTTTAGATTCTAAGTTATGCCAACATTATTGCTGGGTTGATTGATACCATCTAGCAAGTGTGAGATGGGTTTTACGTTACTTTTACTCATGGATCATTTGTTTCTATTAATTTATTTAGAATTTATCAATCTTTATCTTACTCTTGTTTTCTTTTTCATGGGGCATCTTATTGATGGATTTTGTGAAGACATCAAATGATATAATCATTTCTTTTACTTGATCTCTGGATCTCTGGTCAGCTTTTGTCTATTAGGGATGAACTTTTTGATACATTCAGAAAGAGACACAAAGGGGTGATGGAAATAGAAGAAGTTCAGTTGACTGCCAATTCTTTGCACAGGTGAAATTCCGTTTCATTTTTTTCACAATCTCTTATAACATCTAATAGTGATGCCTCGTTATAAAAAAGATAGCATGTGACCTAACTTAAGAAAGCAAACCTTTGTTTACCTAAGTACCTATGCTTGCCTTGTTGATCAGCTGGAAATCCATTAGCTAAATCTTCATTTTGTACCCTCTCTCGAAATTTATTTGACCTCAGCCAACATTCATCACTTGCTTATCGAGTTTGTCACAAACTTTACTAATTGTCACAGTTGATGACCAAGAAGTAGTGAAGATTGCTTATGATTTTTCCACGACAAGCAAAGGGGAGTTGTTTTTGGTTTTATTGAAAATAATAAAATGGCTTTCTACTATAGCATTTTTAATTCAGCAATGTGGTAGGTGTTGGTTAGCCAAATGCATTTGCTTCAACTAAGAACTAGAAAAATTGCCATGTTGAATTCTCAATCACATTACATATGTCAATCTTCATTACCTTGTCATTTTAAGAGGAATGTTTCTAAGCTTGCAACAATTGAGGTTTACTATTGGATGTTGAAATCCATAAATCAGTCATTAGGAATGAATGTGACATGGGTGATTAGAAACAAGTTATGCAATTAGCATGTATCTTGTGGAGAAAAATGCAAATGCTAAGCACAAAGCTTTTTTTCCTTATTTTTTTTATTTTTTAATGTTTTATTATTTCTACCAACTTTATTGTATTCCAATTTCCAATCTTCAATAAAATTGTTTGTCTTTTCTGTGCTTGTTTTTTCATTTAATATTTATTTATGTATTTGGTTGGCTATAGAATGTTATTGGCATTTAGTGAGCAGACAAAAGGTCAAAAGCTGCCAGATAATGCATCAGATCAGGAAATGCTTGAAATTGTCATGAACAGGTAAGGTTTTCCTCCTTCTTAAGGTCAATAGGATATGCTCATAATTGCTTTTGCAAATATAATTGCTATAAGATATTAGTCCATGCATATGGAGGCATGGAAGGACAACACTCATAATTAGAGTTTGGTTCTTTGAGTGAAGAGTATAGTATCCTTGTTTGATGATTTATCAGCGAAACAGTGTGGAAGTGAGATTTTTGAAAAACTATCGGAAAACCATGTTGAAAATGGCTTCATTATTCTTTTCCTCCAAAACAAGGCTATTCTTCATGCTGGCATAGCCTTTGGTGCTGCAAGTGGATGTGTTCAAATTTGTTTCACAGTGAATTTGTACAATTTCAAGTTTTTGGCTGTTCATGAAAACTTGAAAATGCTGTGTCAAGTAATATTGGTATTTCTTGTCTTTGAATTCTGCTGAAGAGAGAGGAAATACTGAAAAATGAGCATGTGCTGGGAATTTAAAATTCAACCTATGGAATGCTGTCGTTAGGTAGTGTAAGATCCTCTTCTCGCCATGATCTGCACAGTATTTAAATTTCATTGAGTTTTGATACTTCCAAAATATCTTGAAAGAAGCTAATTCCATCATATTTTCATCTTTAAGTCACTTCCACAAAACTGCTGGTTAATTTGCTGTTTTCTTCACTCAGTTTTTAACTCGCTTTTTGGAAAGCAGGTATGAGAAGGAACTAATGCATCCTATTCAAAATCTTTTAAATGGAGAACTTGCTCGTGCCTTACTCATCCAGGTACTACAGGCTTGTTTGAAATGATTTTCTGTTTACATTTTTTATTTATGTTATTTTGGTTATCTATTTCAGGTTCAAAAGTTAAAATTGGACATTGAGACGTGAGTTCAAGAACTGGTATATTGGACAAGGAATCAGATCTTTGTTTATCTTCTGGTTTGTCTAAATTGCTTAATGAACAGGGCAATGCTTGAACTGGATCAGATTCTCAAGGCAAATGAAATCAACTTTGCTGTACTAGCTGCCTTGCCTGCATTCTTTCTATCTCTTTTGCTGCTGATGTTAGTGCGTGCATGGTTTAAACGGGTAACAACTAGTTCTGGCTATATTGTTGGAATTGAATTATTTGTTTCATTGGATTACTGCAAGATGGATGTATGGCTCCCTCCATAAGATGATGATAATCTCTGTACGCACCAACTTTAAGTTGATGCCTTCGCTTGAATTTGAGAATCAACTTAGTAAATAATCAATCTCAAATACTGGTTACTCTGTTTGTAGTAAGGGTATGGAACATTGTTCAATATATTTCATGTATGTTGTATCACCGGGAAGGGCAAAGGTTGGGTAGACTTGGTCCATGACTTTGCGGTTTTTTAGAATTTGGTCCTTGCTGTTCAGGCATTATTAATTTTTATTATTTGTAAGTTATTAAACCTAAAAGTTGCTATGGGTCATATGTATTCACCAGCGTTGTCAAAAGTGCTAGGTGCTTTTAAGGCAACAAGGTCCCAAAGTGCTTGAGGCACTAGGATTAGGATTAGGATTTATTATTACGAGTGTAAGTATAGCTTGGGGGTCTACTAGAATATTTTAGGGTTGTATATTCATTTTAACTTTAATTTTAGGTTTATAAAAAAAATTATAATGTCAATTTAGAGTTTTCTTTTAAAAAAACTTTGTCCATGTCATTCTAGTCTTCAGCGTTTTCATCCATTGGTTGCTCATTTGTGATATCATTTTGTGTTGGTGCCGCTTGATTTCACTTTATCAATGCGGTTGGTACACTCTTATTGGTAGTTAATTTTTGGCACGCAACTTTGTAACCTTTGTGTATTGCCACCGGAAAATTGTGCTATTTCACACGTGGGTGAAGACAATTTTTACATGCCAGCTGATGATCTCGTTCCTTTCTTAGCAACTGAAAGAGTGTAATCTTAGAAAGCGATGATATTTGTAGGAAATTTGAGTGAGAAAGTGAGTAATGACTTATTTATTCAGTAACTTTGCAAATTGAGTTTTCTTTTTTTCAAATTCCTTCTTTAGTCTATCTGGAGTCTTATTTTCATGGTAATTCATGGATTTGGTTTTTCTTCTGGTGGAGAACCCCATGTGAAAAAGACATGAGGAGGTAAGTGGTATATAGATGGAGTAGATTGATACTTAGTACAAGTCAATTGATTTTTTGTAAGATAGGTACTAATCCCTTTTAGGATCATTGTTATGAGTTTATCCCAACTCTCTCAGTCCATGAAGTTTCCACACTTTACATATGTGGTGGATTTATCTCTTGCTTCTATGAAATGTCTGGACGGCGTTTCGTTTCTTACAACTGAGATTAAGATAATGTCTACATGATTTTGACACAAACAAATTGCAATGCTTGTGTGCTTTATGAGTCAATCATTGTCAAATAGCCTAATCTCCAGGTTTTTCAAGTTATTCAGTTGCTTTTAGGCTACTCCTCACTTTTGGTTGGATAAATTAGGATTCTAAAGCAGAAGGAAGGGGGAGAGTTGCCCGGCGCCAGAGGAGGCTTCTCTTAGTGGAGGTAGAGAAAAGGATAATGCAGTACCAATCATTTCTTGACCAAGGACTGGTAAGTTGAGAAATTTTAGCTTAAAGAATAAGAATATCTCAATTTTGCAAGTGTTTAAAATTGCAATAACCTTTTAGTTAACTTATGATCGAGTTGTCTTAAATAAATCCTAATATAATTTAATTCGTCAATATAAACGTCGCTGCTTAGTTTGTTCGAGTGCAACTTTTTGCAATCTAACAATGATGCCTTTTGCCTACAAAGAGTTCATGAACTGAAATGAAGACCATTGATTTCCACTTTTCCCTTGATACAACTATACCCTCACAAAAAGTACGATGGTCTTATTAATTATTTTCGCCTACACCTACTACACATTTAGGGATGCTTGTGGCTCACCACGTATCATCTTGATTGATGAGTGTCCATCCACAATTATGACTTTGTTAAACATGATCTGGTTTTTATCATGTACACATCAATAAGAAACAAAAAGAACTTGGCAGCGAGTCCACAGGAGTTCATGTGATCTGGTAGCTATGGTTTTATCATGGTTAACGTAAATAGACGCTGATGTGGGGATTTGATAATTAATATAACTTAAAAGTTCACTAAATTAGTGGAAGAGAATAAAAAAATTGCTCGTTTTCTTTGATTTTCAGGAGAAGGAGTCGAAATGCATGTTTGGATTGATGTTATGCAGCTTAGATCGTCTATTTCATGCTGTTGAGCGGCATGCAGAGGCAACTGGTGAATGGCAGTGGTCAGTTAAAGCCCATCTTTCGCATGTTATTTTATAGCCTTGCAAATGTTTGTAGGGTACAGAAGAAATGATGGAATAATTTGGTGCTAAGCTAGTATTCTGTTGATCAGTTTGAAACAGGATATACTTGATCTAGGAAAACCTGGCATCCAAACTTCGTACAAACTTGTGGTGACATCACGAATGGAGCGTGCCTATGAGTGCTTGCTTCCTTCACTTAAACAGCAATAGCTTTTCTGCTTTTCCCGAAATTATATCAACCACTTTTTGTAGAAAATAGAACGGTGAAAAAGGAGAGGGATCGCATTTTGCAAGTAGCATGGAATACTTGAATGAACATTGACAGGCTTTCGGAC
The DNA here is from genome assembly GCA_948192965.1 of Dalechampia spathulata. Classification (NCBI taxonomy): domain Eukaryota; kingdom Viridiplantae; phylum Streptophyta; class Magnoliopsida; order Malpighiales; family Euphorbiaceae; genus Dalechampia; species Dalechampia spathulata. The sequence goes on from CANYBF010334022.1 coordinate 20,390, forward strand.
AAGTTGACATTTAATATATGTTCCTTTCTCTATCTGCATCAAGATTTTACGCAGCTAAACTCATGGCGGTAAGTTCATCTTTTTGATAGTGTCATTATTCAGTATTGGATGAATTTTTGTAGGAAGTTCCTTTTTGCTCTACTTGATTTGGAGTTTATATGCTATTATTATAATGAAAGTTGCAAGTGGGTACAAGATGGTGCTCAATTTTTAAATCTGTGTTATTCTAATGTCCTCTCTTGGCTACTCGTATATAAGTTTTGTATTCCATTTCTTTTATGGTTTGAGTTTCATCTTATGTTTTTGTATCCAATTTGTTACCTTTTGTAATAGAGTTTCTTACATTTTCATCTTAATTATTTATTGCATTACAATTGCAGTTATTGCATTTTGACTCTAATTTTGTATGATTTACCTCTTTAAGCTTCATTTTCATTATGTTGGTTAATGTTAATGAGTGCTACTTCCAAATTCAAATTGATTTTTTGGCCTAACATTCTGTTCTTAGTGTAACATGAGTCATGTAGCTTGTAACTTGATTCAAGTGCTAGCTTTTGATATGTTGATCTTTTGAGCAACTTGACTCTAGTTATAATCAATTTGAGTTGAGTTATTTCCTAGAAACTTAATTTTCTCTCACCAGCACTTAATGTGACTTGAATATTTACTAGCTGGGAGTCAAGTTGAGTTCCTCTAATGCATTTTTTTTGAATTGTAGGGCAAATTTCAAACCATTGGATCTTTAATTTTGATGGTTGAGATTTACTTTGGATAGAATGTTTGTACTTTCTTTTCTTATGTTGGAAGGAAAGGTTTTAGATAGGGAAACCCTTTCCTTTTAGGTATAATTAATGAATTAGGGATAGGTTTTCTTGGAATATTAATTCAAAATTAATATATATACTAAAAGAGCTTACTGTTGCCTAGTGATTTTCCTTCTCTTTCTTTCTTTGTATATGTATGTATTGCAATTACGAATTAGTTAAACTAGCTCAGTTGGATAATAGCTATGCAATTATTGTATTTGAAGGTCGTAGGTTCAACTGCGCCAATACCTTTTTCAAGCCATTTTTCTTTTAGTATTATTTGTAACTTATCTTATTCTTTTTATAATTATTACCATTTATTATTAATAATGTTATAAACTTTATAATTTAATTTACTTACTACTTACAGTTTAATAATAAATTATTAATGATTCAATATCATGATCATAAAATTAATAATTTTCATTAAATTGTTAAATTTTATTAGGTAATGTAATAGAATTTTCATGTAAATATTCAATATAAGTTATTAATATATATTTTATATTAGATTTAATTTAATTGTGTAATCAATAATTTTTTATATTAATAATATATTAGCTTATTTTTTAATAATTACTATTTATCTTTAATAATATTGAAATTTTCAATTAGATAAACAATAATGAAAAAATTATATTAAAAAATAAAGGAACCATCAACTGTTGCAAATTTTTATAATGATATTAAAAGTTTATAAATAATTATAAATATATCATTTGGATACAAAATCATAATATATTGTAAAAAGAGTAATTTAAACATTTAATTGAACTTTAATTTTGAATTTAAAAAACTTCGATTAATTTTATCTTATATAATTATCTTAATTATTGTTAAAAAATTGTTACATAATATTTAATTAAAATAATTATTTCACATGTTTAGGTTAAATTAGGATTAATATGTGAGATGCTAAAGAAATTTATGTGTATATATTTTAATAATTATTTTTTAAAATATAAAATTTAAATAATTAAATAATTAAATAATATTAATAATTCATAAACAAATACATTTTTAAAAATCTTTTAAAATATAATTGAACATTTTAATTTTTGTCAATTCTATAATTTATATTGATAATAATATAAAAATTTTAATTGTAAATTTACTAAAATTTAAAAAATTAAATTTATATTTAATAAATAAAAATAAAATGTTTCAGAGTTCGCTCCAAGAAATATAGCCATCCCTACCCCCTCACGTCAATCCCACGAGCCTCTTATCTATTCTCATTCGATCACGACGGCGGGGGAACAAGTCACTCTACCGTTGAGTTATATCCCTCCCCTTGCCCCATCGAAAAAGAGAACTGACTAATCCTAAGGCAAAAGGTCGAGAAACTCAACGCCATTATTCTTGAACAACTTGTTTATGTCTGAAAATCAACTTGTTTGCCTCTAAGATTGGATAATGGCCAATCTTATTAATGGAGAATATCTTAGTTGTTTTAGTTACTTTGAAAGAAGAATTAAAATAATCGAATAATTATGGGAACACCTAATCATCAACTACCTATACATAGGAATTAATGTATTGGGAAGTTAATTGTGGTACTGAGCTTATCATTGATATAGGTTTTATAGTCACGAAAGTAGTCTATATGTCTATCATTAATAGGTAATAAAGTGACCGAAAGGGAAGTTATTACATTTAAGCATTGCTTTGAGAATTGAACTGATGTAATTAATGACGACCAGAATT
>CANYBF010334274.1:0-20872 GCA_948192965.1 Dalechampia spathulata
AGTTTTGTATGCATGATTGGATGTATACGTGTATGTATACATGTGTTACTTGCGTATGTGCTGTGTATTCTATGCTTGTAGGTGCGTCATGATGACGTCTTGGATGTGTATTTGCATGTGTGCTAGGTGTGTGCATGATGGCATGCATGTTTGCTTGGGATAGGAGGTATTTCAGGTAGTCGAGGAGTGCGTTTGAGGGTGAGAAGAGGAGTTTTGAGGGGCATACGGGCGTACGGGGGTTTCGTACGGTTGTACGAGACAGGAGAGTTGAGGAGGCTAGGGCTCCTGCTTGGCGTACGGGCGTACCAAGTGGTGGTACAGGCGTACATCAACTCGCAGGAAATCAGGTTTGTCAGGAGAGCTCACAGGAATTTGGGCGTACGGGCGTACCATGAGGCGGTACGGCCGTACCGTAACTCTTAGGAGTTATGCTTGTTAGGATTTTTAAGTTGGTACGGGCGTACGGATGGTGGTACGGGCGTACGCGACTTAAAATGGGCTTTTTAGCAGTTGAAACATAAGCCTTTTCTTATGTTCCTTCTTCCCTTAAACCTCTAAAATGTCCCTAAACCTTTCTAAACACCCGGAGAGAAGGTTTTAGACATTGAGACAGGGTGAGAGCTAGAAGCTAAGGCTAGAGCAGGTTAGCGTGGTGATCGAGGGTGAGAGTTGGCAAGCTTCTGTCTTCAGGTTTATGCTAGTTTGTGTTATGGGATATGCTTTATGCCTTATGTTTGTTGCATGGAGCTTGTATCCTTGTGTTTCGGCTTGGTGATGCCGTAAACTGAAGTTTGGGGATTGAATTCCCAGTGATTATGCTTGTGCATGCTCTTGATGTCTGTAATTGTGGTTGTTGGTTCCGAGAAGGAACGTACGTGTGGCTATGAGTTCCGGGAAGGGACGAGCCTTATGCTTTATGGATGGTTGCCTTGTAATATTGCTATTTGGCATGTGAATGCATATTGAATGATTGCATAGCATCTCATTGTGAGGGGGCGAAATAAGGGTGGCGAAATGAACGGTACAAGAGGTACCAATTGATATTAAAGGGGAACTGCCCTACAGATGCGAGAAGTGTCGGTATTGATCAATATGGTGAAGGGGTGAGTACTGCCCTACAGGTGTGAGAAGTGCCTGTATTGATCAATATGGTGAAGGGGTAAGCGATGCTCCTAAAAGAGTGCGAGAAGCACCAAATCGAGGGAGAGTGCATATTGCGATTGCTTATGGACTAGGTATGCTTGTATGATAAGCAGTGTTGGCCAGTGTTGCTGGTATTATTGGTGTTTGGGCCGTATGCCGTATGTATAGGGCTGTGTGCCTGTGGTTTGGCTATGTGCCTGTTGATTGGCTTTGTGCCGTATGCGTGATTGTATGATGTATGTATGCGATGCCTGTGATTGGTATGTGATGTGTTCCTAGCACCACTGAGATGTATTTCTCAGCGTTTGTCATTTGATGAACGTAGGTCCAAGTTCAGAGGGTGAGCAGCGGGGCTAGAGGTACAGCAGCTGGGCGTGTCTTGGACTTCTGGAGGGACTCCTGTTCTTTTGTATATTTGTGCATAGACTCTTTTGTTTTAGAATTGACAGTATACTGAATGTATTGTATAAGAATCCATGTAATTTTATATATCCAGGGTTTTGTTTTGTATTCATTATGTTTTATTTGGATTTCTTATACGAGCATTAGAAGGTCAAAATCCCTTATAATATAATTGTTGTTTTCCTGAGACGGGTGAGCGATGGTTATGCTACGGGATCTTGTCGCATCCCTTGAGTGTTGGGTCGGGGGTGTGACAAGCAACACAATAATCAAACAAGAATTGAAGAGAGGGAAAGAAATAGAACATAAGAAATTTATAGTGGTTTGGCCAACAAATGCTTATATTCACTTACCCAAGTAAACAACTTAGGTTTCCACTAATAACTTCACAAATATAATAAAGAATTCTTATCATAATAATTTAATCATTAGTATTTTCCCCATGCTCACACTAAACCCTTACAACAAATGTTTTTCCAAGGCTCACACGAAACATAACTCAATCACAATCTCTAAGAATGTTACTTCTTTAAAAATGGAGCTCAATCTCTGATACCAATTAAAAACCCAAGTGTGGCAACATAATAATCAAACAAGAATTGAAAAGAGGGAAATAAATAGAACACAATAAATTTATAGTGGTTTGGTCAACAAATACCTACATTCACTTATCTAAGCAAACAACTAATAATTTCATAAATACAATAAAAAATTATTCTCACAATAATTCAATCACTAGTGTTTTCTCAATGCTCACACTAAACCCTTACAACAAATGTTTTTCCAAGACTCACACTAAACATAACTCAATCACAATCCCTTCCTATCTCTCAAAATATATTCCACGAAAAAGACAACAAGGATTGAAAAATCCAGATATCCTTTTCAAAGGATTTACAACTCAAGAAATTAAGAAATACTCAAGAATACATCAAAATATATTTAACAAATGAAATAATGACTATAGATTAATTTCCTACCTTCAATAAGGTTAATCTACACTTATATAAGCTATTCTAAGCTTTTATAACCATTAGGATACATTAAATGCAAAATAGAGCTGTTATATAACTTTTTCAAAAATGCTGAAAAATACGTATTTCGACTTGCATGATCATATGTCTTCCTGTACGTCCTTACGGCACCCAAAAAATGACTTCAAAATGATACCGAACCTTTTATACGACCGTACCAATAAGTTGGTACGCTCATACCAAACATTTTGCATAATTTTTATGTCGTACGGCCTCCCGATACTCCCGTACAGCCTACCAAATCAAATGGTTTGCCCGTACCACTTCTTGTACATTCGTACCACACATAAAAATATTCAAAATTTCAATAATTTTCATAAAACATTATTTTTTAATATCAAAACTAAGATCAATGATCCCAAGGTCCAACATACTTAATTCATTTAAACTTGTAAATTAATTCAATAAGGAATTCATGAGTCAATATGTTAATTTATGTAAATAAAATTAGTTTTAGATATATAATCTATAAATTTATAATCATATAAATATATAAAAATAATTTTTAATATAATTATTATATTCATTGATAATAATATTTTTATTAATAATTTTTTATTTTTAAATAAAATAAATAAATAAATTATTTTATAATTTATATTTATTAAATTTAATTAAATTGATTTAAATTTATGATATATCAAAAAAATTTAGAAAGTTTGGATTACAAGTGAATCAAATGAAGATAAAATTTAATGGGATGCATTTGATCATGGCCAAGTATTCAAATGGGAAGGCATGATTTTGCAAGTACACCACCAATCTGTTTTTCATTTGCAGCCACTTTGATCCACAAACCTTGTACTTATCATTCAGCATTTTGATAATAATCCTTTACAAGGAGAAAGGACCAAAATACGCCTAGCCCCACATGGGGAGGTTGTCACTTGTACTTATTTATTTCTTCTTTTTAGGCTTCTCTACCCTTCACGTGCCTTTGTTCTCCACACCTTCTCATATGGCCCTCTTCAACCATTTGTGTCCATTTCCATATTCAATCAAATTATATTCATCTTATTTTATCTTGAATTAACTCAAATTAAATTAAATTTAAATTTAAATATGAAAATAAAATATTATCCTAAAAATAAAGTTTTTAATAAACACATAATTGTCATCCCTACCCATGTGGCATGACTCACTAAAGTTGCAAGTTTTTATTTTAAATCCGATTTTTAAATATTTTTATGTATAGATTAAATTAATTAATATAATATATTTATTTTAATTAATATATGAAACATCATGGACTTGACTACAAGAAGTCCTAGAAATCAATGTCAATCAAGAAATCAATTTCAATGATTTAGGTTAAATCAAATAGATGTTACCAAATTTATCAATCAAATGGTGCAATCTCCATAAAATTGATGGGTGAATTATTATTGCTTCCTCAACCCCCAAGTAGGATTTGTCTATGAACTCATCCCGGGAACGGAGAAGGTGGTCGGATTTCTCGATAAATTTATCATATTTATTGTAATAATCATATGATAGGTATTTGAAAAGTAACGATAATTATAGAATATTTTATTTTTAAAAATTGATACATTTTTGTAATAATCACAAGGGTATTTTTGAAATAAAACATCAAAATTAAGCTATTGTTGTAATAATCCTAGATTAATATCATCATATAAATATTAACTTGTACCATGTTAAAAATAAGAAAGAAAATTAATGTTAAGTTCTATTTTATAATAATTTTTTAAGAAATATTTAATATTTTAATTTTACTGAAAATACTACGTTTAACTTATATTATTTAGTGATGTTTTAATGTGATATTTAGGGTTAATTTTTTTTGAATGAAAGCATACCCATTCTTAGACCTTAAAAGTTTAGATGGTAATACTAAAACTTAGATGATATATTTGGGTTGGGGTTGATAATCAGTGACTATTATTTTAGGAAGAAGAGGGAGGAGCAGGGGGTACTGTTGGGGTGGACAATGAGGATGGAGAAATCTGAATAATGAATGGGAGAGAGGAGGGCATCTGTTGGGTGAGACAGGGCCACCTGACACTACATTTTACATAAACCATTTTCAATTTAAATTTCATAAAAAAAAGTGGAATTTAATTCCACAACAAATTAAATAAGTATACTTTTATCTACTATAATTTTCAATTACAGTGGAAAGAGATAAATAGACCCAACAAACATAGTTATTTTAGAATGTAGTCTAAATATAAATCAATAACATAGTAGCTTTAATACTTTTGTTTATATTTATAACAAAATTTAAGATTAAATATTTTAAAATTATAATTAAATTTTAAATTTACTTATAATTCAGAACTTCATTCATCTTAAATTGATAAAAAAAATTTTAATTTCATAAACATTAAAAAAAAGTTATTAATTTTATTTAAAAATCTAAATTTACATACATTATTTTACTATACTCTCACTAAAAGACAAAAAACATTTTCCTTTATTATCGATTAATGCTTCACTTTTTAATAATGTGACTAAATAAAGATACAATAGAAATTTAATATATTAATAATTTTATTAAAATAATAAATAAAATATAATTTAAATAATCAAAAGGAGTGTCCTTTTAATTTTCTCTTGTTTTCTTATATTTTTTCCCAACCAAGTTGAGGGATTGAAGCAGGCTCTTAAAGTTAGGTTCCATACCTGACCGGATAAGAAATGGTTCAGACCGGTCCAGGTCTAGAAACCATAATGTTTATGAATCACAGCAAAAAATTAATTTAATTACAATTTTGAAACAATTAAGGTTCAAATTCAATTACTTGGTCCACTTACCCTACATCTAAAATTGTTTTTCAGAAATTGAAAAAAAAAAAAAAAAAAAAGATATCTAATGTGCTAATAGAGAATGCTCAAGTAAATCCTATTGATCTAATGTAATAATTATGAACATGCACAAGTAAATCCTATTGATTACCAAGTTTTTCCAATTTTTACAGAGAAGCACAGCACGTAATTCAGATGAACAATGGATGGAATGGAAGTGTAGACATACAATACAATTATAATCTTATGCAAAGGCAACTAATAGATCATAACAATTCTCAATGTGCTAATAGGCAAGTCTTGATCCGAACTTATCACAAACAGCAAACCGTTTGTATACAATCAATCAAGCGGGGACCATACGTGGGCACAGAGAACCCTAAGAAAATTGTCATTAATGGCAGATGACGATAATTCAAAAAGAGAACGCCTAACCAGCAACCAAAAGGGAAAACGAACTCGGCATATAGTTAAATAACTTACGAATCGATAGATAAAAAAGAATGTTGTGGGCTACTTCAACCTCGCCAATCAAAATATCATTTCTGGGCACATGCCCCTCCTTTCCAGACACTTTAGCATCTTTAGCAAGGTATTCCGTGGTAATATTCATCCTCGCAAGGCTTTTACTAGTTTTTTGCGCTGGAAATACCAGAAAAAAAATATCATTCCACTTATAACCTCATGCACAGTTATGAAACAGAGATTAGATTCTTGAAATCCAAGCTTGGACTTTGCCTTGTAAAGCTCAGAGCTGCCAAATCCTGTTGAAAGAATGACGCTTTGTGTTAATGTTCTTCAGGCATCCGTTAATGAAGATTTCAGAGATTCTGTGCTAGCATCTTCAGAAAAAGGCAAACAAATAAAATCAATTTGGGAGTCTTCATCAGAAAAATTCAAGCAAGCACACAAAGTAGTTATATCCCAGTGCGTGAAGAACAGCAAAAATTTTAACAGGCACTTCAGAGGACCATCGTGAGGTAGATGGTATGATTCAAAACCAAACAACAAAAGCTGGTGGTAGCTGTATACACCAGTGAAGGCTGATCCAATATGGCTCAGTTTTCTTGTCATCTATGAACTGCCACAATCACGCAAACTATTAACGATGATCATATGATCTACTCAATCTGAAACCAAACTCAGGCCACGGCTACTGTGGCAGGGCATAAACCAATACACACCATCCTTCATAAGTCTAAATGCTTGTTAGTAAAGTACACAAGGAATGTAAAAATCAAATTCTAAACCATCAAAAGTTAGCATGTCTGCATATATCAAATTGGTTTTACCTAATTAACTTCAAAATGGAGCCTCAAGCGATTCATCCCAAACTTCTGCACTTCCATTAGAAGCATCTTCCACATCTTCTTCCATTGAAAGTCTAATATATTCTCTATGTGCAAATCGATCCCATTCTGTCAATGTTGGATTTTCACGCTCCTGTTCATTATAATGTCATCAGGACCTCACCAACAGTATCCAACAACTGAACTTCTACAAAATTATAAACACAAACTTGGTGCAATTAATACTTAATAAGCAGCAAATACCTGACGAATCAGGAATGGATCACGTGTTTCAAAGGCCATAAACTTATTGAGGTTGAAAAGGATATTGAAAACACTTCCTGAAAGTTTACAACCTTTTAGGTCATGTAATGTGATAAAGCTCTCATTCTGCATTAAAAGAACTTCACGAGTCAACCACCATTGCAATTATCATCATTAAGTTTCTCATCAACAGGTTTCACATATGAAAGTCATCAAACGAAGGTTTAACTGCCAATAAAGTTACAGATGAATGAAGGACAAACCTCAGGTCCAATCATGTCAATTATCTGACACAATATATCTTCAAAAAGCACAGGCTCTTGAGCCATACATTCCATGCGATGTAACTGCTCTTCATAGAAGAATTGCATTTCATTCCTTGTCAAAACTCCATTTCCATCTAAGTCTATGCACTTGAACCTAAAATAAGTTGATATGAAAAACTAATCAACTGCTAGCACACTATCCACTTTAATGTTACGTAAAAGACAAAGTGTTGTGTACATGACATGGTATAAAAGTTGAATTTCACAAGAAACAATATACGATAGCTATATGAATCATTGTCATTAGACCATAAAAACTCATCACACCACAAGAATAGAAATTTGAACTGCCTCTAGCCACTATAACAAATTAGAATAATGGTCAATAAGAAATATATAATCTGCCAACCTTTCAAGTCTCACCCATTTCCATCAATCATACCTTAGAAAACAACATTTTCATCAAAGAGATGAAATAAATATCCGTTTCTTGGCCCTATTATCACTACCATTGTCATAAAAACTTTTTGAGTGGGCTACAATCCATCTACATCATACACCCCCGGACAATTTCATTCTGTCCCCTACATTTTGCACAACAGAAGTATGATTCTTTGCTATAAGCTACAACACCTCATCAGTTAATTGCATGAATGAAAGATATCAACGTGAATGTATCCCTAAACATAGCAAATAAAACAAACTGCCGTCATCAATGTTAATTCCCAAATACAAGATCTAAGAAAACGTACCAATACTCAAGACTGGGTTCAGATGACTTATCCTCCTCTGACAGTATGAAGTACACAAAATCCTCATATCCCATCTTTCCTTGAACTTTACTAGTGAACTTTCTTGGAACCTAAAACAACATTACATATTAGATCTTTCAATGATGATGATGATGGTCGAAGATTAGATACAAAAATATGAAGAGAAGAATGACCAAGCTGTGCATTGTTGAAGGATATAAAAAACTGTTTCTGCAGAAAGTGACTAAGCTTGAAGTAGAAAGTCATTTATCTAATCAGACACCAACCTGGGAAAATATTCTATCAACAATCCTGTAGGTGAGTGCATGGTTACCATATCTGATCAGGTTCTCTTTGTCAATCAGAAAATCATGGTCCGTGTCCAATTCCCAGAACTTGCAATATATCACATAAAAGTGTTCATAGGAGAAGTACCTGTATCCATGATGGAATTAAACAAAATATCATCCCTCGTCTCTCAGGATACGGTTTTAAGGAATTTAGGGGGAAAAATGATTCATACAGCTCAGAACAACTTAAACCAAATCTGCTGAAGTTTTTGTTAAGAGAAAATATGCTAATATTTTGAATGGTTTACCAACCTCAACACTTTATTTATGTCCTCTTCTTCATCTGCATGCTGCATTGCATCAATCAAGTTTCCACGTTTCAGCTCTCTTAGGGTAAGATGACCATTCCCAGATCTATTTATATGGTAGAAGATTCTGTATATTACAGTTTCAGCTGGAAAATCAAACAGAAAAAAAATTTGAAGTTAACAAAGCAAATTATTATAAACTACAGTGTCTAATCATGCAACATCTGCTTAAAAAATCCAAAACTCCCCTTCAATATGCTGATTCATGAGCATCTTTAAGATTAAATTATAAAATTGCAGTCTCAAATGGGGCCATCTCCGTTTTAGCATATTTTCAAACAGTTCATGCAAGAAACTAAGAAGCAGTGGTTGAAACCATAAAACAATCATTGTCTCTGAATTTGGTGAAAATCCAATTTATTGTGGCATCAGTTAACAAAAAGATAACATTTTTCTGGCTTTATTCAATCTGATTCTTCATGGAATCACCATAAGCACCATAATTCTCTTTACAAATTTCCAAAGAACATGTTCAGGTGCTAAACCAAGGTGGTTTCCCGCTACATTGGAAGAAAACAATATCTCACTAATATGAATATATACATGATGCATTTATGTTTGTGAATGCTACTAATCATAATTGTTTATACTAACATTCAGTTGAAACCGAAAACAGCTGCTTTCAGTAAAGTACAAACCATATCTTTCTTGAAACTCAGGTGTGCTCTGTAAGAACTCTAATCCAGGATGAGTTGCCAATAGTTCTCGAAGTACAGGCTTAAAATCTTCCTGTTATCAAACCACACATATGAGCTGAAAATTATAGTACGATAATGATACTCACTAAGACTGTAGTACAACACTCTACATATGAACTGAATATGATGGTAATAATAGCAACCAAAATCTGGCTGTAATTCCACTAGAATATAATGAAACAATAATGCATCCATACACATCTACGAACTCAGAGAAAAGGAAAATACTGAACCTGAGTGAGGTATCTCAAATCTGGTTGCTTAAGAATTTTATATATTTGAGTTGCCATATCCAATGTCAGCATGTTGCCATTTATCCAATAATTAATAAATGCATCCCTACAATAAATGGCATAAATAGTTCAGTAAAATAAATTAAACATGTACTTGATGTCCACCAACTGAATGCAATTATTATAGATACTATCACTGAATGGTGAACATGGCATATTCCTTCCTCTGTTCTAATATGTCCTTCAGTAAGTGCCAAGGATCTGTCTAAGAAGGAGAGATTTTACTTGCAGAAAGCAGAACCCCATATTTTTGACTCTAGACAGGAATTCCGACTGTTTAAACTGACACAACTTAATTCAATCACTACAAGAACAGATAAGAAGAAATACTTGCCACTAGTTAAAGAAGTAATGAAGTTGCATATGTTCATTTATTGCTAAATATATCTTGAATGACTAGCACGATGAAAGCCCAGAACCACAATCTATTAAAAAGTGTCTCCATGTTAAACTCATTCATAGTTGCAAATCAACAGCTACAATAAAGCTCAACAGCTAGAATGTCATCCTGCAATCTTTCTTTTGCTCGGATAAAATGGCATTAATTTTCGAAAACAGGGCACTAAATATTACCCTCCAGAACTACCGCCAACACCAACCAGCCAAATGTCTGCTAACTGAACTCCATAAGTTGCACAACTACACAGACAGACCCATGATCTACTGAAACAAGGATCCCAGCTATGAACTGGGAGAGTAGGGGAAGTATAATAGACTGTTCCTATGATAAGTATGCTCCTAGAAAATTTCTATAGTTAGTTAAAATGGTGAAAAGTTTTCTCATGATTGCTGAACGCCTCAGTTTCAAGAATGCACAAACCAACCACCTTCACATCTTAAAAAATGTTATTACATCAACAACATAAATTAGTAATATTTTAATTCCCACAAGGAAGTTAGTGGAAAACCTTTAAATTCTAAAGAAGATATATAACCTGGATATTAATGGTATTAATTCTTGGGGAGTAGTGAGCAAAATAACAAACTCTAGAGTTTGCATAGTGAAATATCAGAAGATCAGATAAACTGCAGCTTATATACAAAATATTCCTTTTCAAAATAACTTTCATTGAAAAATGAAAGCACATACCTTGTGACAGAACTAGAGTCATTTACATCAATCCTTCTAAAAAGAGTTGTCGAGAAGAATGAGGGCAGCTTGCATATTTCCTTCGTAATAGATTTGAATTCTGAAGTTTCAAAGAAAAGTATGAATAGAACAGTTCTGGAAACACAATAGAAAGGCAACGTTTACATTTATCTCACCATGTATCTGCAGTCCATCAGGATGGCCATAGAAGAAGTGACTAATTCGAAACAGACATTGTTCCTTTAATTCATTTGGAGGTGGAAGACCATTTTGAAAGTAAAACTGCAAGCATTTACAAGGATGCATATAACAAAGTTAGCTACCTCTGAACAGGATTAGGAAATATAATAACCATGCGACAACACCACCTAAGAGTTAAAGAGAAGAGACATTTGACAGACCTGAGGTATTAACTCCTTTACTGGCTCACTAATTACTTTTAGAGGAGAACCTAAATTAGAAAGTCCTGTCTTGGGTCTTGTTACACGGGGGGAACCACCAGTACTCCTGGGAGAAAGTGGAGGAGTACTACCTCCAGGAAACATGGAAGGTAAGGAACTGCCCGTCGTAGAAGTTGCACTAGAAGGGCTTCCTGTGACACTCAAGGGGGCACCTGCCTTTGCATCATTAACCAATGATGCTACCTAGCCAAAAGCACGAAAAAAAATTAAATAACTCACCATGTCACATATGCGCAAAATTAATGCCAGCAATAACTCTGAAGATAATCACTTAATGAACAAGTGAAACTGTGAAAGATAAAGTAACATTTTCCCTCAGAGAGAAGGGACTTGGACAACTAAAGGAGGAATTCCATACTTCTAATGATCATTAGAGAATAAGTTCTCAACTATGTTTAACCATTACAAAAATAATTTTTATCTATAGTTTTTCTTCCAAAATAAAAAGAAGTAAAAAGACAGACATAGACCAGAGAACAAAAATTCCAGAAGAAGCTCACAATATTGTTTACCATGTTAATTTTTGATACAAGCACCCAAATGACAGAAACAAATGATCCAATAGTCCGCAAAAAAGCCAGCATCAAATGTGTTACCATAAATAATTGACAGGTTCACAAAACGTTATGAAACACAGTTCACAAAATACATCATGAGACACACTTTGGTTAAACAAATAACGCTAAATCAGCAGTATCCCTTCCAACAGCTATATACATTTGAGTTGTGTAAACAAATAAAACCATCTTTCAGCATACTCCTCAAAGCATCATTGCATAATGCTAATAGACTTCTTGTTCATACACCTATTATTGCAGAGATTAGATAGAAAAACAACGGAGCATGTTCATAGATATTCATATTTGGTAAACAACATAAAAGTGCAGACAAACATTTGTCCTCGGATTCAGAGCACAAGACACAAATGCATAAACTTTACTGATGGGAACCTTTTATGTATAATTAACAAATACTACAAGAGAAGAGCAGTTCTCGAACACCCGTCCTGCCCACCTAATAACAACAGGCATCACAGCCATATCATTGTAAACAAATCATCAGGACTAACAAGAAGTTCGGATAAATCCCATACATATGAACCGAAATTATCCTATCAGAACTGACCATCACATACATCCGCAGAGGCAACATGCTTTCCCCCTCAAAACTCCACTCCTACTAAATACGAAATCTCATTCTCGTTAACCTCAGCAAAATTGTATCGGTTAATCGCAAGATATAATAACCGTCCTCACATTCTATCAACATTTTATCTGAGAATCAATGTAAGATCCCTTTTGCCTCCAGATACACTATCCTTTCACCTAGCTAACTAAACCAATCCAAAAAACGCAAAAATAGCAAATGACGACTAAAACGAATTCAGTAATCAAAGCAACCGAAATCATCAAAAGAACCTACGACCTACCAGACGGTTGGCTTCAGGAAGAGAAAGCCATTGGTCAAACAGGTTCTGCGCAAAGTCAGGATAGGATTTGAACGCCAAAGGAGGAACCTCCGGCAGCTGTAATAACTCCGGGTCCAACATCGCCACATCGATAACAGCAACAGGACTCGTCGTTTCCATAACAACTAACAAATCCAATCGGTGTACAACCCTAAATGTAAACACTAAAATCGAGAATCTCAGAATACGGAGGAATTGAAACCCTAGATCTTTATGAAATGAAAAATTCTGTTTGCGCTTCTTTTTTCCGTTTAAAAAATGTTCTCAGATAAGAAAACTGATGATTGGAGGGAGAGAGAATGAAGGAAAAACAGATTAATCTCTGCGTAAAAAGTGAAGATGATTGAATTTTTTTTTGAACAAGAAGATGATTGATTGATGGATGCGATTCAAATTGCAGTTATTATTTTTTATTTCTTATTTTTCCATTTACCATCAGCAGCTATAGGAAATGCTGAAATTTGGAGTAAAAGGGAGAGAGAGTGCCTGCGCGTGCATATGTTTTCGCGTGAGGGATTTCTGTAAAATAACGACCTGAAAATAGTTGAATTTTACACAAAACTAATTGGATAGTACACGTGTCATCTGCTGGTTTTTTTAATTTACATTTTCTAATTTATTATATCCATATTAAAACTAAAAAAAATAGAAAGAGATAAATGAAAATAATTCTACCATCTACTTTTAATTTTAATAATTTAAAAATTAATATTATTTTTTACAATTTAGATTAAGTATTACTTTTTTAATTTTAATTGAAAGATAAATATTATTTTTTAAAATTTATATAAAGATAAATATTAATTTTAAAAATTAATAAAAAATACATATAAAAATTAATTTAATAAATAAAAATAATAAAATAAATTTTTATTTAATATATATCTTATTAAATTTAAAAAATGGATATTTTAATATTAATTAATATAATATTAAATAATTATATCACTATTAAAATTAATAAATTAAAAATATAAATTGATACATAATTTGAGAATAAATACTACTTATTTTATTTATATTTATTATTGACTAAATTTTATTCCAAATTAAAAATTACTAATTTCATTCAAATATAAATACTACTTATTTTATTTTTATTTATTAGAATTACTAATTTTAATTATATTTATTAATTATTAAATTTTATTCAAAGATAAATACTACTAATTTATCATTAATTACTTTTTTAAAACTTAACAAAAATAAGTACAAAAATCAATCTAAAAAATATAAATAATAAAATATATTTTTATTTAATATAAATTACTGTATGAAATAAATTTATGAATTGTAATTAATATATTATTTTATATTAATTATAATTAGTATATTATTAAATTATATTACATTATATTTTACGTAATTATCTTATTAAATTTGAAAAATGGGCGGTTTAATATTAATTAACCTATTATTAAATTATATTATATTTTACGTAATTGTTTTATTAAATTTGAAAAATAAATGCCTTAATATTAATTAGCATAATATTAAATTATATTATATTTTATGTAATATTCTTATTAAAATTGTAAAATGGATGTCTTAATATTAATTAACATAATATTAAATAATTATATGAATATTAAAATTAATAAATTAAAAATGTAAATTAATGTAAAATTTAAAGATAAATACTATTTATTTTATCTATATTTACTAGTGATTAAATTTTATTCAAAGTTAAATACTATTTATTTATATTCAAATATAAATACTACTCATTTTATTTCTATTTATTAAAAATTACTAATTTTATTTATATTTATTAATTATTAAATTTTATTTAAAGATAAATACTACTAATTTATCATTAATTAATTTTTAAAATTTATCAAAATTAAATATAAAAATTAATCTAATAAATATAAATAATAAAATGTATTTTTGTTTAATATAAATTACTACATAAAATAAATTTATTAATTGTAATTAGTATATTATTTTTATAATAATTGTGATTAATATATTATTATATTATATTATATTTTACATAATTATCTTATTAAATTTGAAAAATAGATGAATTAATATTAATTAACATAATATTATATTATATTATATTTTATATAATTACCTTATTAAATTTGAAAAATTGATGTCTTAATATTAATTGGCATAATATTAAATTATATTGTATTTTACATAATTATCTTAATAATGAAATATTTAATAATTAATATGTAATTAATTGTTAGACCCTAGGTTTTGATGTATGTGTCACGTATGAGTCAATTTAAGTTATTTGCAATTTTTATGTATAATTTTGTGTTAGTATGGGCGGACCTGTTTTGGTACGAGCGTATCATATTGTTTTGATGAGTGGTACGGTCATACGGTTGAACGTACTAAGTCAGTACTGTTTGATAAAGCATGGTACATGCGTATCATTGGTTAGTACATGTGTACTGTTGCTGGCAGTAATTTGGTTTGTCAGTAAACTTATTTTGGTACGGGCGTACTATTTGGTGGTACGGCCGTACGTGAGCTCGCAGGAAAATTGCTTGTCAAAAAAATTGATTTGATACGGGCGTACCAAATGGTGGTACGACCGTACCACATTTCCCTCTCATTTTCTTGTAGTGATTTTTAAATCTGTACGGGTGTACAAAAACAGGTACGGCCATACGCGACTAAAAAGAAAGGTTTTAAACCCTTTTCTAACGGCTATTTCATTAATACAATTTTCATATCTTTCACTCTAACGGTTAGTTTTGTAGAGCAAGTTTTCCTTTGAGCTTCCATTAGCAAGAAGAAGTAAGTTTACTTGTATTTTGTGTATTTTAGCAATTGAAAACTCTCTTTTATTGTATTCCCACTTGTGAAAGCTAGGGTTTACTTTAGTGGGTTGGTGTGTGATTAATGCTTGGGCATTAAATTGTAATTGAGAGTTTGTAAGGTTGGTTTTGTAAAGGTTTGAGTATGAGCCTGAAAAACACCGGGTTTTGGATTCATTTATGGAATCCCAATTGTATTTGATTGAAAATTAGTGGAACCCTAAGTCGAGACTTAGGAGAAGTAGACGTAGGCAAGAGTTAGTGTCGAACCACTATAAACTGACACGTGTTGCCATTTCTGTAAGGGATTTCATTTGGTATCAGAGCGTTGATGCTCATTGTTTAAAAGAAGTAAAATTCTTGAGTCAAAGATCCTATAGCAACAAATGAGAGTCAATCATTTACAAGACCCCCCTTCTTTAATGAAACAGATTATTCGTATTAGAAGCACCGGATGGAAGTCTTCCTGGATAGCGATGGAATTGAACTATTCAACTTGATGGTGATAGAGTACTTACCTCCAACAATCATAATTTATGGTGTTGCCTCTCTTAAAGATAGAGACGATTGGACAAGGGAGGAATTAAGAGCAAATTTTTGGAATAAAAAGGCAATGAACATATTGTATTATGCCATAAGTCATGAAGAATATGGTTGAGTATCATATTGTGTCACGACAAAGCAACTATGGATAGCTTTGGAGACTTATCATGAAGGAACCAATCAAGTTAGAACCAAGAAGATTCAGATTCTAACTCATCAATACGAACTGTTTACAATGAAGACCAATGAGTCAATTTTTGAAATGTACAACCGACTCATTGTGATCACTAATGGATTGATGAAGTTAGGCAAGATGTATCAAAAGAGAATATCAATAACAAAATCTTACGGGTGCTGCCGAAGAAGGATTGGGAGGCTCGAGTGACATTCATTGAAGAAGCAAATGACTTGTCTATATTATCAACTGATGTGCTTCTTGGGAAGTTTCTCACACATGAGATTACCCTTAAGCAAGGGGTAGAGAAAGACAAGCAAAGAGGGATTGCACTTAAAACTTCAAATGAAGAAGACATCTCTTCTATAAGCGAAGGGGACATTGATGATGAAGTAGCCCTCATCTCTAAATGTGTCAAGAATTTTCTCATGAAGAAGAAGAAGCTTGAAAAGGATGGCAAAAAGCCATTCGAGTAAAGAAGGGACTTTAACCAAAGGGACAACTTTCGAAGAAATCAAGCGATTTACTATGAATGCAACAAGTCGAGACACATGAGGAATGAATGTCCTCGACTTAGCAAACCATCCAAGCCATTTAAAAAGAATGCATTAAAGGCTACGTGGGATGATGATATTGAATCAAATGAGAAGATGTCCGGTGATGAAGGAACAATCAACCTTTGCTTTATGGTCTTCCTAAATAATGAGGAAAACGATGAGGTAACCACATCATCTCAATCTTATTATAGTAATGATGAAATTGACAATGATGATGATTGTGGTCCTTTAGAAGAACTTTTAGGAAAATATGAAGACTTAGCTAAGAAGCATCAACTGCTTAAAAATAAACATGGATTCATTTCAAAAGAGAAAACTATTTTGCAAAATGAATTTGACTCTTGTAAAATAAAACTTTAAAGTCTTGAAAAAGAAAACAAATCTTTGAAAGATGAGAATGATAAGCTTTCAAAAGAAAAAGATTTATTAAAAGATAACTTATCTAGATTTGAACAAGGTGAGGTCAAGTTAGATACCATTTTAAAACACCAAAAACTTAGTGGTAATACAGAGGGTCTTGGATTTAATCAAAACTCCTCCTACACCTCTAAGGGTACAGTTTTTGTCAAAGTTTATACATCACAACAAAAACCAAATGATTTCAAAAAGAAACATGTTCATCCTAAAACTGTAAAGCACATATGCATGCTAATAAGATGCATCATTATTCATGCTCTTGCTCACATAATCATAATCATTCACATGCACCTAGAAAGAAATATGTACATAATCATTCTAAGTTTAGAAATATTGTATGTCATTATTGCAATAAAAAAAGGGTATGCAACCAATATATGTTTTATTAGAAAAATGCATTAGAATGATGATGTGAATGTTTCTAACCCCCAAGGACCCAAATACATTTGGGTACCTAAAAAGAAGTAAATACATTTATTTTGATAGGTATGCTTGAGATCTAAGATTAATGAGAATAAGTGGTATCTCGATAGTGGATGCTTAAGACATATGACTTGGAATACAAGTCTCTTGTCTCATCTTGAGGAATATGCAGGAGGTGATGTTTGTCACACCCGCATTTGACACCCTAGGAGTTTTAGTATTGTTGTATATTCTTGCTCGGATGTATACGTGTATGTATACATGTTTTGGTACGATTGCTTGCATATGTGCAGTGTATGTATGCTTGTGTGTACGTTATGATGACGTGTTCTGCTGTGTATTTGTATATGTGCAAGGTATATGCATGATGGCATGCATGTTTGGTATGTGTTGTGGGTATTTCAGGTGGTCAGGGAGTGAGTTTAAGGATGAGAACAGGAGGTTAGAGAGTGGTACGGGCATACGAGGATCGTACGGTCATACCAAGCAGGGGAAGTTAAGGGGCTAGGGCTCCTGGAGGCCGTACGGGCGTACCGAGGAGTGGTCTGGCTGTACACGTACTCGCAGGAAATCAGGTTTGTCAGAAGAGTGGTGGCCGTATGGGTATACCAAAGGGTGGTATGGCTGTACCGCAGCTCACAGGTTTTTGGGTTTGTCAGGGTTTTTAGGTTGGTACGGGCGTATGGGTGGTGGTACGGTCGTACGCAACTTAAATCTGCCTTTTTAACAGATAAGAATAAGCCCTTTTTCCTTATGTTCTTTCACCCTAAACACTTCTAAACGTTCCAAAACCCTAGAAAACACCCGTAGAAGGACGTCTAAGCACCGGGATAGTGCAAGAGCGTGGATTAGAGGCTAGAGCTTGATAGAACCGGGAGTACGGGCTTGTGATAGTGGTTCTCTTTCTTCAGGTCTATGCTAGCTGGTATTCGTCTGTGCTAGATGTTTATTGTTCATGCTTTTTTTAGTGGTTCTAAGGCCCTGTAAGGTCTAGAACTGATGCTCGGGGATTGAATCCCCTATGATTATGTTTGTTATTGCCATGGATGCTTATGATTGTGATTTTTGGTTCCGAGAAGGAATGTATGTGTGATTCTTGGTTTTGAGAGAGAACGTGCCTTGTGATTATTGGATGATTGGTTTGTCAAATTGTTATATGGCTTGTTCATGCATTATAAATGATAGCATAGCATATCATTGTGAGGGAGTGAAATAAGGGTGGCAGATATGAGGTACGAGAAGTACCGGGTATAAGAGGTACCGAGTCAAATGACAGGGGTGAGATGCTCCCACTGGTATGAGATATACCGATATCAATTAATATGGTGAAGGGAGTGAGATGCTCCTACAGGTGTGAGAAGTACCGGTATTAATTGATATGACAACAGAATGAGATATTCTAGAAAAGAGTGCGAAAGGCACCAAATCGAGGGTGAGTGCATTGTACGATTGACTGTTGAACATTCATGATTGTGTGATTGGGCTGAGATTGCCGGTATTGCTTGTGCTACTGATGTTTGGGCTGTATGTCGTGTGATTGGCTGTGTGCCATGTGGATTGATCTGTGTATGTGTCTGATGTGTTATGTGTTTCTAGCACCACTGAGATTATTCTCAACGTTTATCATTTGATGAACGTAGGTCTGAGTTTAGAGGGTGAGCACCGGGAGTAGAGGTACAGCATATGGTTCGTGTCTTGGACTTCTGGACGGACTCCTGTGGCTTGTGTATTTGTGCATATTCTTTTTGTATTTGTAGTATTTGGTAGTATACTGAATGTATTATATAAGAATCCATGTATATATCCAAGGTTTTGTATTTAATTTATGTATCTTTCTGTTATTAGATTTTCATACTAGCATTAGAGTTTTAAAATCCCTTGTAGTATAATTATTGTTTTCCTGAGACGGGAAAGTGATGGTTATGCTACGGGATCATGTTGTCACCCCTTGGGTCTTGGGTTGGGGTGTGACAATGTTACCTTTGAAGACAACAGTAAAGGTAAAGTTGTTGGAATTGGTAAGATTGGTAAGGATTCCAATTTTTCTATTAGCAAAGTATTGTTAGTAAAAGGATTAATGCATAATTTGCTTAGTATCAGTCAATTGTGTGATAATGGTTTTAAGGTAATTTTTGATCCTAAAGGTTGTCTTGTATATAGGATAAGTGATAATAAGCTAGTCTTTCAAGGAGAAAGAATAGAAAATATTTACATGATTGATTTAGATTCTATTCCTAACAAAAATGTAAAGTATCTTGTTTCTATAAGTGAGGATTCTTGGTTGTGGCATAGAAGGCTAGGACATGCTAGTTTCAAAAGTATTGGAGATCTCGGGAAGAATGAACACGTAATTGGACTTCCAAAGATTAAATTTGCCAAGGATAAGGTATATGAAGCTTGCCAAATAGGAAAGCAAATAAAATCCTCATTTAAGGTAAAGAATGAGGTAACCTCTTTTAAACCTCTTCAATTGTTACATATGGATTTATTTGGACCAACTATAGTAGCTAGCTTAGGCGGTATGCATTATGCACTTGTTATTGTTGATGATTACTTTAGGTTTACTTGGGTTTCATTCTTAGCTCATAAAGATGATGCATTTAATGCTTTTCAAAATGTTACTAAAAGAATGTAAAATAAAAAAGGTTACTACATTTCCTCTATTAGAAGTGACCATGGAAAAAAATTTCAAAATGAAAGTTTTAAATCTTTTTTGTGAATCTCTTGGCATTCATCATAACTTTTTATCTCCTATAACTCCTCAACAAAATGGGGTAGTTGAGCGGAAAAATCAAACTCTTTGTGACATGGCACATACAATGCTCAACGAGTATCAATTACCATCTTACTTTTGGGCCGAAGTGGTCAATACCGCTTGTTATGTTACAAATCGAGTCCATTTAAGACCAATTTTAAACAAAACCCCTTATGAGCTATGGAATGATAGAAAACCAAGAATTTCATACCTTAGAGTATTCGTGTCACGCCTGCACACACATAGCCTGGTCATATCATGATTGCATGTTTGATTCATGAATTATTGATGATTTAGATGGTTATTTGACTATCGTTAGAGGCATGATTAATTAAATTACTGAATTAATACGCTTAATTATTTTGTGAATGAGCTGATGTATTGGGAGTAGTGATGGGTGATGAAGTGTAACTATTCAAGTACGATTTGGTCTACGTGATGATTAGTATTTATTTTTATAATTATGTTATTTATTTATTAGTATGAATTAATTAAGTTATTTGCTTAATTAATAGACCGGTATTTATTAATATTAAATTGAATGATTAAATTAACTAATTAGTTATATAGGGTATTAAACTTGGAATGTGTATTTACGTTATAACTTATTATTATTATTCGTATTAGGTGGGTAA
>CANYBF010334390.1:0-20127 GCA_948192965.1 Dalechampia spathulata
TCGACTGTCCTCCAAAATTTCCTGAGAGCTGGCGTGCGGCCGTACCACCTCTTGGTACGCCCGTACGCCACAAAACCTGTGAGCCCTACTGTCCCAACTGATTTCCTACGAGCAACGGTACGGTCGTACGCCCATGTGGTACGCCCATACGCTCTCGAGGCCTTCAGTTCCCTGTTCCTCTCTGCTCCTGTACGACCGTATGGCCAAACCGTACGCCCGTACCACTACCAAAAAATGCAATACATGCCTATTGGCATGCCTAACTCGCCCGAAACCTATCCTCAAAGCCTACACAACCCAAAACACACTTCTAACACAACCTAAAGCACATCTATTAGCCGTCCCTCATCCAGCCGAGAAGACACGCTTCCCAACAAGGTGACGACAACCAACCTAGCCAAGAAGCACACGCATAGCAAACCAAGCAACACATGCACGTATAAACATAAACCATCATTAGCATTCTCAATCACATACATCAATTACAAGTCATACACGTAGCCATACACATATTCATACATACATACACACATTGATACACGTATACGTACGTGTATACATACAAACTCCTAGGGTCCTAGACGCGGGCGTAACACTCTAACTCTAATGTTTAAGGAATGTTTAAGAGGGTTTAGAAGGGTGAAGGGTGAAAGAAAACTAAGTCAAAACATATAAAATATCTTTAAAATAGTCAAACTTAAGTTGCGTACGGCCGTACAAATCCTGGTACGCCCGTACCAAACCAAAACTTCTGATGCATACAATTTCCTACGAGGGACGGTATGCTCATACCACATTTAGTATACCCGTACGTCCTCAATCCTCTTGACAAACCCAAGTTCCTACGAGTTCATGTACGACCGGACCACCCTTTGGTATGCCCGTACGGTCTCCAAGAGCCTAACTCCCTCAATTCCCCTGTTTTGGTATGCTCGTACGCCCGTACCACTCTCAAACCTCCTTCTTCCACTCTTCCTAAGCTCATACCCAACATACCTAACTCAAAATCAAGTATAAACACTTCTAAAACCTCCCTCACAGTATGCTAAGCTACATGTTTGCCCCTTATACTACGGAGATACCTCAATAAGGCGACAACACCCTCACATCCCGTTACAATGACACGCGTCTACGGATACAATATCATGTTACTCAATCAATACACTTACCATCATCATATTCATGCACCAGCATTCACAAAGACATTCATAAATCAAGGAAGCAATATCGTATTTCATTCATCAAGCACATAGGCACAAATACACATACATACACAAACACACACATCTGATCATTCATACACATACGTATACATATACATTCACATACATTAGGGCCAAACTACCAGGGTCTCATATGCAGGTATGACAATTAGAATCATAAAGATAACAATAATGAAGTGTTGGTTTATTAGGTATGCATTGGTTTATTACATGAATATACTTTTAGAAATAGATCTTGGTTTATTAGGTATGTATTGGATTATTGCATAAACTGGTTTATTGGATCTTCTATCAAAATAGTTGATCAATTTTAGAAATTGATGATGTTAGGATGTTAGTGTTGTTAAAACTGAAATAATACCATAAATAGCTACCATATTGGTGTACAAATTAATGCAACCGAATTCATTTATTTGCAACTTAGAGAAATACAGGAATATGCATTCATATAAGTTGACAGATGCAATGAATACAAATCAAAACCTGCTTATTTGAAGGACTACAACCCCCATGAAAGTGATATATTTCCATTGAATACCTTTCATTAATATATTTGTAATGTATCCAAATATTAAATTGAAATATAATTTTGTTGAAATTCCAGGGCTATTCTTATTTTTTTGGGTAGCAAATAGATCGAATTAGGCCATTTACAAAGCCTCTTATGAAACTTGCTTGTACTACATTGGAGAGAGTTCCACTTACACGGCCAAAGATTATTGAAAACTTGATGAGGAAATTTAATCAAGATTTAGTATTTTGTCGTGCTTCAGAAGATAACCATCTCACAAGTCCTATTTATGGTACGCCCATTTTTTAATATATCTAAAGGAAACCTTTCTTCCCTGTCGAATGCCATCAATATACTTGCATATTTTTTTTATGATTGATTATTATTTCTTCATTATTTCATGTGAATATTGGTGAGGTGCATGTAAAAATTTATAAAACACAATCATATTTTTACTTTGTTGTTGCCATTGAATTTGTATCTTTTCCATAATTACAGGTGGAGAAAATGGATCTGTTGGGTGAAATTAGAGTTCAGGTTTAAGCCTGTTGTGTACTCGAGTTTTTTCAGTGGCAAGCAAGAGGAAGGTTTGGTAGCAGCAATTGAAGACCTTCTAAAAAAAATGACAATTGTGAAATGGTAGCAACCTATAGAGAGATAATGCTCGAGGAATTAATCAAATCCATCCTGGAAGTTAAGGACGAAGCTCATGCATGCTATTTAGGTCTGGTTAATGTTGGTATTGACGAGTTTGTCAAACTTTTAGTGCTAAATGGTTGCTTATTATCGAGTTACTTTGCAAGGATTTATAGGAAGTTAAAGATGTTGATGACCCCATTTTAAATATGTCATCTATGTTGAATGTTCTTTATCATGACTTGTTGTTGTTGGAAAATCAAATGCCTTGGTTGGTGTTTGAACGCCTATTTGATATGATAAAGTAGGAATCTGAAAGCTAGCTTCTTTCTAAGCTTATTGCATGGTTCTTTTTCAATATTTTTTTCAAAGTACCCTTTGTATTATTACCATCCTCTTTACATGATCAAAAGCATATACTTAATCTACTAAGATGCTGGTAAAAAGGCAAACAATCCCATAAAATGCTAGCAATAATTCAGGAAGGAGTGATTGTTCTTGTCTGAATTACTATGGATTTAACGACATCAGTTCTGTAGTAAAACTGCTACAGATTTAACGATGGAATGTTCTATAGCTAAATTATTATGGATTTAGCGATGAATTATTCTGTAGCAAAATTGCTATAGATTTAGCGATGGAATGTTTTTCATTGCTAAATCCGAAGCTATATTCATCGTTAATTTTAGCGACAAATGATATCGCTACAGATTAATTTCTATCGCTATTTCCATCGCCAAATCATTTAGCTACGGATCCATACTATTTCATTACAGATTCATTCCGTAACGATTTAGAAATTTTTTGTGGTGTAAGTTATTAAATTTTTATTCCAAAATCATTAAAATCTTTGATTTTTATCTCTCTTTCAAGAAACCCTCACTCATTTTCTCTCTCTTCCTCCCCTGTAATGTCTTCTAAGGGTTGTAGTTCTTAAAGATCGAGTAAGAGAAAAAAGCCTAGAGAGGAAACCCCTCTTTCATTTTATGGTCCTTAATTCATAAAGCTTAAGGATATTCTTTCTTGTAAAAATTTCTTACATTCTCATTTTGCATGTCCTACTACTATTCACTCTATTGGTATAGGGATAAGGTTTAGTGCTTGTTATCAAATGTTGGTTGGTCTAATCTTACTTTCCTTGAAAATAAGTGTATTGATAGTCTTACTTTAGAATTTATTTACACCTTTAAACTTAAAACTCATAAGCCCAAGTATTCTTGCACTTTTAAAATATTTTATAGGTCTTATGAACTGTCTAAGACTCAATTCGAAAAGATTTTTAATTTTCATTTGAATGGTATCCAAGGTGCTAAATTTGTCAAATTTGACAAAAATGCTTTTTAAAAAGAGATTGCTTTAAATATATGTTTTCATGCATCTAGGCTTAAATATTCTTATTTCAAATTACCCACTTTATTTTATTGCCATTGCATTATATCTTATGCCCTATTTGGTCACATTGAGAGCAACGATACCATAACCAGGCTTGATTTACAATTTTTCATGCCATGGTTACTGGGCCTCATATTCAAATGGGTCGCTGGCTTTAAGAATAATTTGTATAAATTGGTGATACCAATAATCTAGCTCGTTCTATTTTATATTTTCCATATGTCTTGCACATTTATCATGCTCTCATAGCACATCCTTCAAATGCATCATCTCCTGGTCTTCCTAGTCAAAATCTTGACCTTTCTTTCATTTAACATGTCATACTTCTCAAGTCCAATCAACTTGGAGTTTATTCTACTCATAAAGAATATATTAAGAGTCATCTCAAGTACATTATTATCAATGATCTACCCAATGATACAATTGCTCTCTATGGTGCCAAGGCAGTAGACATTTACAATCATATGAATGTTCTCATTCCTTCTGATGTTGATTATCCAAAGGATGATACACTTGTTATTTTTATACCTCTAACTGGTTCCCCTCGTGATTCTACTTATCATGAGATAGCACTACACCTCAAAAGATAATGTCAAAGTGAGGCTGGCTTGCTTCATACTCCACCTTCTAGGGTTAGACCTTCAGTGCCTCTCGATGTCATTGATCTTCTCACCGAATAATTTGTTGCTTTAACTTCCAGACTTGATGGTTATGACTATCATTTTGATAAGATCAAGTCTCGGTTTGATATCTTTAACTAGCACTTACATCAACATAATCAGCTTCAAAACCACTTTGATCAACATTTTCCTCTTTTCGATTAAATGTTTATTTCATCCTGGTGGGCCTTTTTGTTGTTGCCAAAAGGGGAGATGACTTATGTGGATTTATGGATATATGTTTGATGTTTATTTCTCTTCTCTTTAGTACTAGACTTGGGTATGGTATTTTGTGTTTGATATTTTGCACTTATGAATTTTAATGTCTTTATTTGATGTTAATACTTTAGATGTGTTATTGAACATTATTGATGTTAGTATTTTGGATATGTTTTTTGGACATCATTGATGTTCTAGTATATGTGTTGATTATGTTTATTTTGATTAAGAAATTATAGTTGTTAGATGTATGTTTATTGTAAAGGAGATATAAATTATTGTCAATATCAAAAAGGGGGAGATTATTAGTCCTCCAATTTATAGATTTTGATATTCATAAGTAATTTATTTATGGTTTGTATGTCTTTCCCCAAATTAAGGCTTGGTAAAGGCGTACATTGGTTGATACAAGTGTATCATGAGCCTTTGAGTGTATGGTCGTACACAACTTTATATATTAAATTTTCAACTTTTCTTAAAAGGCTTACAATGAGATTATTTATGTTAAATGTTTAATGTAATGGATTTCTAAGGAAAAAGAAACTTATTTAAAGCAAGGAATTCATTTATTCAAGTAAGTAACTTAAATCTTGAGTTATTAAACACACATACTCTCTCATTACTCTTATCTACTTTGAATTTCATTAATTGCTTTTGTTTGATTAATTATATTTTGGATTGATAAGAGAAATTATTTGGGATTTGTTGTTATAATTGAGAGAATTTCTTGTGAGATTGAATACTATTGTAAAAGTTTTAAGTGTGAACCTATAAAACACTAGGGTTGAGATTTTTGATTGAAGAATATATTGTTGTAATCTTGAAAAGATTAGTGGAATCCTAAGTTTTATACTTAGAAGAATGGATATAAACAATCTTTATGTCAAACCATTATAACTTGTGTATTACCTATTTGAAATTTCACCAATTATTTTATTTATTTCTCTTTCCTTTTATAATATTAATTAAAAATTTGAGAAATATATGTTTAATTAATCTAATTCAATTAACTTTTATAATATGAGTTTGAAAATGTTAAATTATATATTAATAATGTGAGATATTATATAACTTTAATAAATATCTCATATTTTTAAAATAATCATAAATAATACTTTTCTTTATATAATTTTATAATAAAAATTAGTTACTATAAATTAAAATTATTAATATTAAATTATTAAAATATAATAAAATTAATTTAACAAATTTAAATTTTTTAATAAGATTATATTTTCTTCAAACTAATCATTCATATGTTATTTTTTTATATAAAATTAGATCATGAAAATTAATTTTAATAAATTAAACTAAAATAAAATAAGTTTTATGAATTAAAAATAGTAATTTATTTTATTTTATATGAAATTAGATAAAAAAAATTAAAAAAATTAAGTATTTTATATAAAATTAGAACGACATTAATTTTTATAAATTAATTTTATTACTATTTAATTTTATTTAAAATTTATTTTAGATAAGTAAAAATTAGTATTTATATTTGATTTCAAATAAAAGAATGATAAATATGATAGATTTATATTTTTTCTTATCTTCTTTCATTTTTTAATATATTATAATAATAATTATATTATTTATTATGATTATTAAGTGTGTAAGGACACCTGTTAACATAATGTTTTTTATGATGAATTTATTATTACTATTATTTTGATAATCTTTTCAATTTCAATGGTTTGAATTTAGTAAAAGGATATCATTAAAGTGTTTCAATAATTGCGAGCTAATTATAATTGTAATTGTGAAATTTCTAATTGATATTCACATTCGTAATTAATTAACTTTAAGTATTTAAATAAATAGAAATAAAGTGGATATATTAAAATAATCCAAACGAGAAAGTTAATGAATTATTGATGAGCGGGTTGAAAACGGGGGGATTCGAACTCGGGTTGAAAGGACACCATCCCAATAAAAGTGGCTTTTTATATGGAAAGTACTTTTGAAAGAAAGCCAAGGGGATAAGGCAATGAAATTTTGCCCACTTGGGAGAATCTAAATCTACAAGGCATCTCCTCCTCCTGCCCCTTCTTTTAGTAAACGATTCCAGGCAGCATCAAGCCTATTTTTTAAGAATATTATTTTATATACGTAACTAGTTAGTTCATAATTATATTATACTCTATTTTCTATAACTAATTATAAATTTTAAAATATAATTTTTCAACCTCAGCTTTCAAATTTCCCCAACTATAATAATAATTATTATTACAAAAATACAATTGCAGTTTAAATAAATCAAAATTTGGAAAAATTGACAGATGAAATAGTGTGGCATTTTCTTAGAAAATTATATAATTTATGCACCCGATCTAAGAACAATTCAAACAATCAAATCAAATCTTTTAGTTTTAAAATATGATAAATAAATAATAAGATAGGAAGAGAGTATATGATTAAAATTCAGTCTGACAAAGATCTTGAAGTAAACGTGGGCAAGTAGGAAGCTACACGTATAATGTAGGGCAGGTAATTAAATAGGAGGTGATTATGATTGGTTACTTCAATTATCCAATCATTAATATTCCTTCCCTAGTCTTCGTCATCCCCTTTTCTTTTATCTCATTATTGCTTTCAACCTCACATGCCAAGGCTTATCATTTTAACAATTTTCCTTTTTTTTAATTATTTGTTTTACTTTTTTATTATTTTAAATCTACATGATAAATTTTATTCAACTTTAAATTAACTTAAAACTCTATTATTTTTATAATTTTCAAAAATTTATTATTATTATTATATTTTACAAATACGATATTTTTCAAACAATTAAAAAGAGTGAAAAATTCCCCTCGGAAGCCCTCCAGGTTCTGAAAGCCCGAAACGGTTGGGTCAAGAAAGGCCTTGGCATCCAAAGTCCAGGTCTCCCTAACGCCGTTAAAACGTCGTCATCGGTCGGTGTACGGTATTCAATTTCAAAATCCATAAACAGGTCTTCCCCTTCTCTTCCAACGGCTATCTGTCATTTGGAAACCACTTTCTCAGTTCTCTGCTTTTCTTTTTTCCTTTTATCCTAATTATTTCTCTTTACATTTCGTTTCCCTTCAAATTTTTACCAAGAATTTGCACCCCAGTCATCTTTCATGGCAAATCTGTGATACCCCATTACCAGGTTCGCTTCTGGGTTTCTTTCGTTTGATCTTTTTATTTCCCGAAATTTCTGTTTGGTTACCAAGAAATATCAAGAATTGGAATGCAATTTTTGATTTTTAAAGAGTCTTCTTGAAAAGAATTCGAGCATTTGCTATTTGTTTATCGATTACTCTCCCCTTTTACTTCATATCATTTTTGACTTTTTTATAGGTTTTAAAGTTTCCCTCTGTTTGTTTCCAAGATAGTTAAGGAAACGACAAGAAAATTTGAATCTTTTTTTTTCTTTCTTTAAGGATGTTTGCTAATTGGCCTCACTTCGAGTCTCTTGGCTGTATGATTAAGATCCAACTCCTAATCTCCTTCCTTTGTTCCCTTCTCTTTCCTCAATTTTTCTCAGCAACCAAACAAGTTGTGAAGTCAATTTTCCTCAATTTGGCTTTTGAAACCCTTGAAACTCACATGTTCCCAGCATATTGTAATTTTATCCAGAGAAATCTGTTTGTTGTTATTTTTCTTAGCTGTAAAATTTGTTCGTTTCTTATAGTTTCAGAGCTTGAAATCATTTTAATATCATCGGTTGAAATGGTTATGGTTACTATTTTTCCCTTTCTCGGCAACCAACCATGTATGATATTTTTGGAATGAAGACCAAGATTGGATTTCCATGTCATTTCAGTTGAAAGCATTATTAGTAATTACATCTGGTCAGCAAATAAAGTGGGAAAATCAAATCTTTTTAGTATTTTTAGAACAATAAGCAGAAATTTTGTCATTGCCAATTCTCAGTAGGAAATATACGGGGAAATAACAGTCCATATAGTGGTTTATATTATCTTCTTAAGTCAAAAGAATGTGATGTTTGACTGAATTTTCAACGAATTTTAGGATAGACTGTTGTCAATTGTCAGCTGTGTGGGGAAATTCAGGGTCAATGTTCCTGTTTCTGCTTTTATATTCAATCAAAATATGACTTCAGTTGCATAATACAGTCTTCTAATACTGTTTATTTGTTCAAAGGTATAGTATAGCTGCCCTCTTTTGGCGAATGACATTCTAAATATAGTTGAATCCTATGTGTTATTGATTATTGTCCGTCATCTGGTAATTATATTCTGATGAACGTTTTGATTTGCTTTCTGAAAGTTCTTTTGTTTTCATACAGGTAGTATTTTTGACAGAAATAGCAGAGAAGGAAAATGGAGAGGGCCATTGAAACGTTAGATGAAGTGAAAGCTGAGAACGAGAAGTTAAGGGCAGATTTAAAATGCAATGTAGAACTAGTTGAGAGTCTGAAGAAAGCTCATCATGAGCAAACCATCCAAATTCAACAATCAAAGTCGAAAATTGAGAAGCAGAACCATGAGCTCAATGAAAAGGTTGAGGTGATCTCTGAGGCAAGACAAATGTGTGAAGATCTTCAATGTAAACTGAATGCAAAGGAGTCTATTGTCAAGCATCTGACCTCCACGAATGAAAAACTCAGAGTCAATAACGATGAGAAGCAACAGAAATGGGAGAATGAAATGCGAGGGTTGTTATTGGCTCTAGACGAGGCAAATGAAAAGAATATAGATCAGGAGCAAAAGATTCATGTGCTTATGGCAGAGATTGAGGGCCTTAAGGGGCTTTTATCAGCTTCACGCATGAAGTGCTTGGAAGCAGAGAAAAAGGCTAAAGCACAAAAGGAACTAAGGGAAAGAGATGATGTACTACTCAAACTAGAGGAGGAGAATGGGAAACTTCAAGAACAACTAAAGTGGAAGAAAGAGCAGTTCAAGCATCTAGAAGAAGCACATGACAAGCTTCGAAAGCAGCTCCAGGAAAGCAAGAAAGAGTGGGAACGGGAGAAGTCCAATTTAATTGATGAAATATGTTCATTGCAAACAAGGTTAGATTCTCAAACTAGAATCTCAGAAGACTTGCAAAACCGGTTGAAGATCTGCAACCAGTCTCTTGCTCATGAAGAAAACAGGAGAAAATATCTGGAGGTTGAAATTGGTGAATGCAAAGCACGTTTTGAGAATGTTTTCACCGAATGCCAGGACGCAAAATCTCAGTTGGAATACCTGAACTCTCAGAGGGACAAGGAAATAGCAGATCTTAGACATTCATTGAGCACAAAAGATGCATATTTCAAAGAAATTGAATACCGAGCTTGTAAATTAGAGCAAGAAAATGAAGAGTTACTGGCATCCGTTAAAGAACTCCAGGAAGCCCAGATTCAGAAAGCAGGAAATTGTTCTGTGGCAAAACTGCGAAACAAGCTTAAAAGCGTGGAGCAGATGCACAGAGATTGTTCTGCAAATATTAAAGCCAAAGAAGCTGTATGGAGCTCTCAGATGCAAAAATTGAATGATGAGCTAAATAATTATAGGTTTGCTCTAGAGAGGAAAGAAACAGAAGCAAAGGAGCTCAAGATGGCGTTGGAAAATTGTCACTCTGCAATAGTGCAGCTGGAGTTGCAGAATGAGGAGGCGTCAATGATGTTGCTGGTGCTGAAAGCAGGAATGACCGAGGCTGAAGTGAACCTTAGAAATGCTTATTCGGAGACCAGTTTTGATGACAAGGAAAGAGAAGAAAACATGTCTGCCTTGATGAGGCAGCTGGAAATGAAGAACAATGCTTTATCCAAAGCATTGAAAGATAATGAAGAAGAACATAAGAAGGTTGCCACTTTATTGAGTAGGGTTGAGTCACTGGAGCTTGTTGAAGAGGAGAAACTCCTGACCCAGAAAGAGCTCGAAAGGTGCAAGGAAATTCTTCAGGAATCCTCCAGATCTCATTTACACTTGAAGGAGCAATTTTTGCAGACAGAGAATGCGCTGAAAGAAAAAATTAAAGAACTTTGTGATGCTTTAGACAATGCAACTGCAGAACTATCCGCTGAACGTGAAAAGGCAGCATCTTTGTCAATGAAGGCCGCATCCTTAGAAATCATCGGGGAAAAGCGGCAGTTGATGCAGAAAGATCTTGAGAGATACAAAGAATTGCTAGAGGAATCATCCAGGAGTCAACGTCGGTTAGAAGAACAAGCTTTGAATATAGAAACCGACTTCCAAGAAACACTCAGGCAAGTTAGTGATGCCCTGGACTCTGCAAACTCTGAATTGTGTGAAGAGCGTGAGAAGACAGCATCTTTATCTAGGAAGGTCGAGTGCTTTAACCTCATGGAAGAGCAGCTGCATCTGATGCAGAAAGAACTTGAGGGTTATAAACAAATGCTCAATGAATCATCCACTTACCAACTCCAGTTTCAAATGCAAGCTTTGCTAAAGGAAAATGACTTCCAAAAGAAACTTCAAGAAGTTTCTGAAGCTTTAAGCAGCGCAAACTCTGAACTGGCAGCGAAGATTTATGAAGGACATGCAGTTGAATTTGAATTGTGGATATGGGAATCTATTGCACAACGCTTGAAAGATGATCTTGAAAGAAATCAAGCAATGCGTAAAGAAATTGAAGCTTCTCTGCTAGCTCAAGTAGAAGTTGGAGAAGCCATCAAGAAGGAGAAAGATAGTAGAATAGATGATCTCCAGTATCAGATTGAGATGATAGAGAAAGAGCTTAAAACAAGAGAGTCGGCCAAAATGGAGACAGCCATGTCGCTTAAGTCGGAAAAAGAGAACCTCCTGAAAACCATGAGAGAAAAGGACAAGATCTTGGAGGATCTGCAGAAAGAGATTGATTGGCTGGAGCAAGAGTCACTTAGAAGAGAGCTTGAGGGTGCAGTTGCAGCACAAATGGGGGCAGAAAGGATGTTTGAGCATGAAAGAAAGAACCTTGTACATCTTGTAGAAGAGAAAGATCAACGAATAGATGAACTTTTGCAGTTTGCATCTTCTCTGGAACATAATTTTAACTGTTCATTAATCTCTCTTTCTTCAGAGCTTGCTGAGAAGCAGGCTGAGATTAGTTTTGTCCACGAGGCTTGGGAAAAGATTGCTGCTGCTGAGATTCTCGCTCAGCTGGAAATTGAAGAGAAGAAGTTGATGATTGGGGAGCTAGAAGATAACATCTCATCCATACAGCAAAAACTGGAAGCACAGGGTAAATCTTTGTCTTATTCTAAGCAGCAAGCATTGGAAATTGATGCGAAACTTGAAGCAAAACAAACGGAAATAAAGAACTTAATCAGTCAAATGGAGGCTAAGCTGCAAACTTCAGAAGCATTGGTTGATGAGCTCAAGGTGGAGAGAATAAATTTGGTTGAAGACATCGTGAAGTTGTCTACAGAAAGGGAAAATTTGATGGATTGTGTCGTGGAACTTGGTGACAGAATCAGTCAATTCTCTGATGAAGATGTGCAATTGGCAGAAGCCTTGGAAAGGATGGTGCAACAGTCTCATGATGATAGAAGATCGGTTCCGGACTTGGAAGTTGATAATGCGGTTTTCAATCATGTATCAGAGGTCGAAAATGCTTATCCCTCACCTATAAAAAAGAGGTTTCAGGCTGTCATGGAATATGCCTATCCTTCACCTACAACCAAGAGATTTCAGGCTGTTATGGATCACAGGTCCCCATTTCGAGAACTCAACTAGAAACCATGGAGGGAGAGGCTATCTATTAAAGACTGCCTTGATAGTTTGACTTTTTATATTTGCATGAATTTGTGTTCTTTTTATTTTTTCCAGCAATTTTAAGCATGGATATGTGGTCTGTGTAGTTTGTATATGAAGCACGTATAAGCAATCTGATTCTCCTACGAAAAATTGCTTGTATCAGTTCATTTTTCAAGGCACCCAGTATTCTTAGTTAACTGGTTTGCTTCTCTTTTCCTACTTTATTTGGATAAATTTCACTCCCGATGTTCATTGACGCCCAGTTTCAGATTCTTATTAAATGCAGCATTACATGGATACCTAAACAGATCAAGTCTACCATTTCTAGTCGTAAAATGTTTAAACATGGCGTCTTCTGCTCCCTTGTTTTCTTCAGAAAAGAAAATAATCCAATCCAACTCCAAAGAGAAGAGAAGATCTGATCTCATGCAAATA
This sequence comes from Dalechampia spathulata, assembly GCA_948192965.1. NCBI lineage: Eukaryota > Viridiplantae > Streptophyta > Magnoliopsida > Malpighiales > Euphorbiaceae > Dalechampia > Dalechampia spathulata. The sequence goes on from CANYBF010334390.1 coordinate 12,749, forward strand.
CAGAATTCTAGTTTTTCGCAAACAATCTATGGTACTATAACAGCTGTGAGCTCATTTAAATAATACATCATAATATCGTTGCCTTGGTCTAGTAAAGTGGTCCATAACCCAGATTCATAATCATTATCTAATCACTCCCACCCAATACCATAAAACTATCATTACTAAGATACTTGCTATCTGTGCTCTTCAATGAGAGGAGAAACTAAATTCTCGTTTATTTATAATACCCATATCGCATGCCACAAACAATAGTTATGGTGCGAAATCAAATGTAAAAGATCATAACTTGTAAGGAATCAGGTCCTCCAGCATGAAATTTAATCATCTCCAGCTTGGCACATGCAATCAGGAGCAGGATATGTATAGATAGATTGTTTTGCTCTTCTTAGTCTGATTTCCCCTTGTCTGTCTTCATGACCTTCGACAACAGCTTTCTGGAACTCTGACCAAGTAATGTTTTTGTTCAGGAATAGTTGGCCTAACAATGGCATGTTCGGCCTTATGGTCTTCAAGTTCTTGTAAGTTCGATGTCCCATCTGTTAGCATAACAAATTTCGTCATTCTTCATGTATATCATCATAGCTTCATGCAATTTAAGTTAGTCTATACCTCCAGAAATCCATTTCTTCTTTCCAAGAAAGAAAGGAAGAAAAGGAATAGCCAAAAGTTTGATTTTTATATGATGAATTCCAAGCTATTTCACACTTTCAGAAAAAATATTTTATTTTGAGGTTTTGGATAATTTTCTCGATAGCCAAGTTTGGTCATTTTCAATTTGCAGTTTTTATTATTATTTTATATGGAACCAATAGAAGTAACCTGTCTTCTATGTCCAAACTCTTAGGCTAGTAATGGCAAGAGTGCAGGATTTGGATGGTAAGAAATTCAGGAAAAATTAGAACAGCAAAGAGAAAACAGTGGCTTCAGATTATGTATATTTTGTCACCCTGTTACATGCAACAGAACGTCAAAATTGCATAAGAGTTGGCCGGCAATACTCACCAATGCATTGTGCATATTTCCTCGAGAAGCAGATAGAAAGATGTCACTGTGCAAGCCAACATAGTAATCAACTGCAGCTAAAAGAGAAGCCTTTCCTTTGATCTGTGCACGTTCCTCTGACGAAGCAAGACTCTTCTTGTCTTCCATCAGTGGAAACAGTTGCCTCAAAGGCGAGATCCTAGCGTCTCCACCGTAAACCTGGAGGATAAGAAGTCATTTAATAGTCTCGCATAAACATAAACATAAACAAAGCAACTATTTCTTCATGTATAACTCAAACTGGTAGGACAAAAGACCTTGTGGGAAGCAAGGTACAGGCGAGTATTATTGTCAAAACCCAACGCTGCTAGCATTAATCCAATCTCTTCAGGAGTCATTGGACATCGACCTTGACTCCTCAATTCTTCATCAGTGAACTGTGAGTTCAAGACCCTTCCCTGCCAAATTACTTGTCGGTACTTTGCCAGAGCTAGTTTTTCAGCTTTCCCCCCACCAAAATCACAGGATGAATGAGCAGCCATATCCTGTAAAATGGTAAGGTTAGGTACAGGTAGACAAAGGCAGAGGTATTCTCCAACAAACAATAAACTACAATTAGTAGCCTGGAATCTGATGCATCAACCAAGTTCAAAAACAGAGAAAAATAAAAGAAACACCCGTATACACAAAAGAAACTGATATTTAATATTATACCTTATCAAAGCGGAGGTGCACTACGATAAACTTCCTTGCTTCATTTTCATCATTTACATCAGTAGTTTGACGTATATAATTAGCACTACCTATTTCAGTTCTTTTAGAAGGATATCTGAGGCGGTTGATAAGTGCATCTCCAAGTGCTCTGACATGAGGAACAAAATTTAGTGCTTGAAAGTTCACTTTACAACGTAAATGTTGGATTTCCATGGGCAAGTTATCAAATGTCAGACGGTGAGAGAATGGAGAAATAGCAGCAATCCCATAACTGGACAACAAACAAGAGATCAATGATCAGAAATCATCATATAAGCAATACAGGAAACACAAAAATTTTACTTTTGGAATTATCACCTATGAAAAGAAAATTTAACATAGCATGGAAAGCTTTAGCCACCCTTGAGTAAGTAAATTTAGATTCATCCTATCATAACTAATTATTAAAGTCATGAAGCAAAACCAGACAGGAGAGTATTGAAACCAGAATCCTGCGCTCAAAATTTCTTAAGGCCCGCGCAATCTTAATTCAGAGTAGGATGAGAGGTAGCAAACAACCTCCGTAGTACGGGGAGGACATTCTCCAGATACCAGTTAGCTGAAGAATGAACAGGTGCTGTCTTAATTCTGGTAGGTCGGATTGCAGTGGCATAATACTCCCTTGTGCTCCAGGAGTATTCATTGGGTAGCTCTTTAACTATAGCAATGTCATCCTTCAACACATTAATAAAGTGATCGACATCAAATATATCCATGAATGAGCTGCAAAACATCAACATATGACTTCAGAATCCCCTCTTCAAATTCAAGGATAACAAAATCTAAGGCCCCATTTGGATGTGGGAATGTCAATACTATGTCCATGGTTTTAAAAATCCATCCATCTTCAAATTCTATTGCCATGGTTAAAAGAGAACAAAATTCATAGATTGAATTATATATTTATAACAAAATTGAATAATTTACATTCCCTCATAAATAAATAAAAATGAGAAAGAATTGAGTCATTTGTGAGAATTTACAATTTCTTATGACTTTTTTCCCAATCAAACATGGGAATCTTTCAATTCCATGGAATGTGTGATTTCCATCATTTGAATTCACTCAATCCATACGAGGCCTAAATTCTGTCTGGAAGGACATTTATACAAAACCATACCTTGAATCTCGCCAAACAGCATTGATTTCAAAATATGGAATGACAAGAGTAGCGTTCAGTATTTTAGCAACTGCCACAGCATCACATATCTATCAATAAAACAAATCATCGCATGAGACACAGGCAATCCAAGAAGAGAAATTTCCATGAAATGTTTTAGCAACCTAAACCTGGTAATACCTACCCCCATTCGCTGCTGGTTTAATCCTCCATCCAGGAATACTTGAAGATATCCCTCAGATTTTGCTGGCAATGCTGCTCGAAACAATGATAATACAGACAAGAGTATGGATGTTAACAACTTGCAGACACATTCTTAATGTAGAATTAAGACGGGGCATATTACAAATGGATTTATCACTCACAAGGAGCATTTTTGGATTCAGCACATGTTTTCCATCCTTGATCATCCAAAGGAGCCCAGAGATCAGACTGCTTCTCCTGTGACTATAACAAGTACATTCCAGTGTGTAAAATCAGATACTTCAGTCATCAACATGAGGGCAACTCTATAAGCATACTTCATGTATATTATGGAACTTTCACTTACAGCATCACGCTGCAAAGCACTCTTCAGTAATGGTAAATGCCTAGGTTTTGGAACATTGCTTTCCTGAGAAGATAAACAACTGGCCTCAATATCGGTTCTGTAGCCATGTACCAACTTAAAGCAGCTTAAGAAGCATGCACAAACTCCATTTACAGAAAATCATACTTCACAGAATGTAAAACAGGAAAATATGTTCGAGAGATTGCCATCTGCTTGCAATGGAAATACTGAGGATACAATCACATGTTATAAGATAACATTAGTAAGGGTGCAATGCATCATATCAAAGGCATCTCGATGAGTCTATCTGAGAGTCCAATCCTATAAAACATCTCCTTGTCTCTCTATACTAATATTACATTTTTGATGTTTTTCGATGCATGCATACAGTAAGAACATACGTCACATCCAAAAATAGCATAGCCTAGCATCCATGGTTTCTAAAACCCCAAACCACAAAGGTTATCAACCATCCGAGTCAAGTCAACTGAACTCACCTAATTCAATACATTATTTAGTCAACAATTACAGGTTGGAATGGAACTTGAAACGAGTAGAGTACGCCAGCCAATTATTTGCCTTGACATCTTGACAGTTTGTAGCTAAAGCAAAACCAAGAAAATTCCTACTTCCCATTTTTAGTAATCAGCCTTCCTTTGCTTATACTCTAACCCATAAATTTCTCTTTTTTTCGGTTACACATGAACAATAATCATAAAACAAATGATGTATCTTAGACTTTTAGTTCAAAGGGTTATTATTGTTATTATTTTTATTATTACTCTTATTAGTATTATTATCAATTTGGGGATAGGAAAATTCTCTCTGATATGACCCCCTTTAGTCCAAGGTCAGACTAGATTTCTTCAACAACACATGTCTGATTCTGAGGTTCACAAAAACCCAACAGTTAGTGAAATTTGGAGGAATTGCCAAAGGGATTTTCCCGTTTCATGCTGGTTTCTTCAATAACAAAGCACCTTTTCATGTCTTACCAAACAGAAACAAATTGCATTTGAACAGTTCATATCAAAATTTCGTAATTGGAAAAAAGAATTAAAAGAGAAAATAAAAACACTTTTCACAAGAAAATATCGATCACAATCAAAGAAGGAGGAAGAAAATGTCAAGAGAACATACGAAAGAAACGATCATCAATCTCCGAAATAGATACATACCGAGAAAGATGAAGGATAAGCATGACTGAATGGAGAAAAGAAAGCAGGAAGCAGAAGAGGTAAAAGCACCATAAAGGCACCAGCAAGAGCTCCTCTTCTTTGAGCAAGCTCCATTATGATAACGATAAACAATAAAAAAACACAGACCCAGATCTCAAACTCCAATCTTTATTAAGAGATTTCAGCTTGTGGGTATTCCTTCATATGCTAGCACTACTTTTTTTTTTTTTTTTTTTTTGGGTTTGGAGTCCGTGATATACTGGTAAAGAATATTAATGGAGGACAACAGACAGAAGCAAGCAAAGAAGGCCTCCTTTATTATCACATGCAAATGAAATAAATAAGGGGTTATATAGGATACTGTAAAATAAACCCAACACTCATTAATTACAAATCCAACTTTTCTTTCTCAATTAACCTTTCCTTGAGGTTTGTGAAAGAAGAGGATAGCTTAAAGAATCTCACATGGACACCTGTAGAAAGGAAAAGCAAGGGCCTTTGATTATGGAAGGTGGTGTCACTTTCAGAGCTCTCTCTCTCTCCATGGGCCATTAAAGCAAAAATGAAATCTTTTTCGTACTGTTACTAATGAGATGGTAATTTGCAAGCATAAACAGGGTTTAGATGTTCCTAAATAACTACCATTAAGGATTCGTAGAGGTGGGCTCTCGTGTTACGGAAATTGACCGTTAAAGGTTGTTCCTTTTCGGTACTTTTTGGGTTTTACTGAGAGAAAGAGCAGCGCACCGACAGTCTAGAGCGAGATAAGAGAGAGAAACTGAGCTAACATGAGCCAAAGGCAAGCTGGCAATCGAGAAAGATAGGGGCGCCATATCAATTTTTGCAGGCTTAAATGGACCCATATGTTTTTAAAAAATTCATAAAATAATTAAATTTTTTTAAAAAAATAAATCACTTGTAAATATTAACAAGATTTAATATATGATTTATTTTATAAAGGTTTAATATATGTAAATACGACAAGAAAAAGGGTGATCATTTTCAATTATCCATTTGAAGATGGGTTGGTTCCACTTCATTAACTGGTTGGGTGTACTTGTATTTTAAAAAAATAAATAATTTTGGAATTTTTGAAAATAATTATTCAGGGATATTTTCCAAAATTTATGAGGATATTGGGACAATTTTGGAGGTTTGGTTTGGATTTCCAAGTCTTCATTAATTGTCATGTCTGAAATCTCCTTCCAGTAGGGTTCCTAAATTCTGTAGTTTGGTGCCGCCATTGGGGGGTGGGGAAGGGGAGGCTATTTAGGGTTTCCCTCTAACTCCAATCCCATGACCATCTTGATTTTCCCCCATTAGATCCATACTTACTATTTCCTCTATCCTTGAGCCATAAGTTTGATTTCTAATTTTATTATATTTTTAATTTTTAAGATAATTTAAAAAATGATATAATAAATTTATTGAAAAAATGAACTATAATTTAAAATGAATTTTTAAAAAATGATAATATCTTGGAAGGAATATGCCTTTTCAAAATTAATATTTTTAATATATTAATATTAATTATTGAATAATATTATAATTAAAAATGTTGAAGTTGATTAGATTTTCTTATATTATAAATAAATCATTTTGAGGTGAGTCTGAGTCAAAGTTGGGAGACTCGGCCTGCATGCATTTTGGGGAGTAAAATGGACGCCATTTCAGTAACCATGCTATGTTCAATGCAACTTGCTGCTGCTGCTGCTGCTGCTTCTTTCCTTTTCCTCGACCATCACCCCATTTCTAACCATTAAATTATTCTGGATGTTATTAATCTAAATTTATGTACATGATTATCTATTATTCTATTTTCATTTTTCATCAATAATCAATATATGCAGAAATATCTAGAAAAAATATTTAATGAATTGGATTAACATTATCCTTATTTATTTAATTTGTATTAAAAAAAAGGCATGTAATTTCAATAGTTTTTCTACTTCCTTTCATAAATTAAAGTATATTGATTACAATAAATATTACATAAAAATGGAAAGTGTTCATGCAGAGTATGAAGAAAATAACAAGCGTGAGAGGGTTCTGCATGCAGCGACCTTATCCTGCTGCGTCAAGGGAAAAACGAAAAGGATGCTTACTTTATGTCGTAATCATAATTAGTATATGGAATTTATGATAATTACGCAGTAACTTTCTTTCCCATCTCTATCATTCCAAAACGACAACCCGTTTTTTGATCTCGACATCACACCAATTATTTTATTCTCTTTTTTGAAAAAATCAACCCTCAAAAATCTGTCATAGTTTTCATGTTATTTTATATGGACTTATTATTTTATATGCGGATATGATGTTACATTTTTACCCTTACAAATTTTTATTTGTTTATATTTAAATGATATTTGATCAAATTAAAAATTAAATATTGAAAGTTCTAAATAAATGTTAAATTTTTAGATTTTTTTTTATAAATTTGATTATTAAAAAATTTATGATATTTATTGATTTGATATTGTTAATAGTAGTTTGTGTATGCTTGATTGGATGTATACGTATATGTATACATGATTGCCTGCGTATGTGCTTTGTATTCTGTGACTATATGTGTGTCATGATGACGTATGTAATGTGTATTTGTATCTGTGTTGGGTGTATGCATGATGGCAAGCATGTTTGGGTTGTGTATGAGGTATTTCAGGTGGCTGGGGAGTGCGTTTGAGTGTGAGAAGAGGAGTTTGGAGAGTGGTACGGGCGTACGGAAGGCTGTACGGCCGTACGAGACAGGGCAGATGAGGGGGCTAGGGCTCCTGGAGGTCGTACGGGCGTA
>CANYBF010334518.1:0-24644 GCA_948192965.1 Dalechampia spathulata
GAAATCAAAGAAAAAGGTTTTTAAAGTAAAGTAAAGCTTATTTGAAAAGTAGTAAAAGTAAATAAACAAAAGCAATGAAAGTAAATAAAACAATAATGAAACAAGTAAAGTAAAAGACAAATATGAAATAAAAGATAGCTGAATTCTAATGAAGTAAAGTAAAAACATGAATGTAATGATAGGGAAATAGTAGGAGGCTATGGACAATTACGTTAACAAATACTTGCAATTCTCTATTGATCCACTATATTACACTCCTCTATTGATCCACTATATTGCACTCCTCTATTGATCCACTATCAATTTTACATTAACCTTTAAGGCCTATTTATAACAAATGAAATATCTAATCCCAAGGATTGTGTTGTTTGGCAAAAAGATCTGTTGAATGGCAGTTCTATTGGTGAAGAATTACATCTTTTCTAAAGGGTGCGATCATGTCACGACTCGTGATTTGATCATCACGAATCATGCTTTTAATTTTCAAGCGTGCTTCTCCTTTAGTAATTCTTCTGTCACAACTCGTGCTTCATATCACGAGTCATGCTCTTCTTTCCTTTCTTCTTTAAAAATCTCTGTAACGACTCATGACATGCTTCATGAGTCGTATGCTTTTCCCCGTTTCTCCTTCAAATATTGCTGTAACTACTCGTGACTGGCTTCACGAGTCGAGTGCTTCTTTCCTCTTCTCCTCCAAGTGTTTCTGTAACGACTCGTGATTGTCTTCACGAGTCGTGTTCTTCTTTGCTACCTTTGCCCTTCTCCTTCTTCTTGATGTAACGACTCGCGCTTTGACTGTCTCGAGTCGATTAGTGCATTTTCCTCTTGTTCCTTCCTCTGTAATGACTCGTGATAGTCTTCACGAGTCGTGCATCTTGCTTTTCCTTCTTACTTAGCCAATTTTTACCTATTTTTCCTACAAACTCTTTCAAATTGTCCTCAAAATGATATTTTAGGACTTCTCACTCACAATATTAGTAAAACAATGAAAACATATAAAATACTTAGTAGAATTTAGAGAAAACTAAAGCAAAACACTTAAAACACATATGAAATGATAAAGAAAAAGCAACATAAAAACATGTGATCAATCCCTAGTTCTTAATTCCTTTTCTCCCCTTGACAGTGAGGAGAGTGCTTGACTACCTGCTATTACCTTTTTCCCTGGTGGTGGATTTAACATTGGTGCCATTGACATATCATACGATAGCTTAGATGATGAGTCATCTGCTACTCGGGATTCCACTAAGTCTGAATCATCATAGAATCAGGCTTCAAAGAAGGGTAAGTCAGCCAAGACCCCTAAGGCAGTTAAGCCAGCACCAAATATGCCCAAGTAGCAAAAAGGGTTAGGTGCTAACAAGATGTCCTCTCGAGTCTGCAATATGACTCACAGCGATAAGGTATTCACTCTTCCCGACCTCAAAAAGAAGCCAAAAGCTTTTAAAAAGCCAACCGAGGCTAGACCTACTATGGATGAGGCTGGTCCAAGCAATGTTGTAGCTCCATAACCAGCTGATCAGGTTGCTCAGCTTGATAATATTGTTGTCAAGCAGCTAAAGAAGACGCAAACAAACATCAGCATCTGGGACTTGGTGCTATCCTCCTAGTAACACTGACGGGCTGTCCTCAAAGCACTCTCTAGCATGAGAATTTCTTCATCTACCTCTACCTACAGTATAAAGAGTTAGTTGGTAAACCAAGAGTTATCATCCAGCATGATCACCTTCTCTGACGCAGATCTACTAGCCGAGGGTATCTACCACAATGAAGCACTCTTCATCAGGGTGTAGATCATGAACTTCTCCACTCCTTATATCATGATGGATGATGGTTCTGGCATCAATGTCTGCCCGCTCAAGGTGTTACCCAAGCTTGGGGTTTAACTTTTAGACTTGAAACCTTATAAGACTATCATCAGAGCTTATGATGAGTCTAAAAGGGAAGTCACTGGTATCTTCACTACTACTGTTACTGTCAGGCCAATCGAATCAGTGGTGGAGTTTATAGTTCTTGACATCCCAGTGTCATTTACACTACTCTTAGGTCATCTGTGGTTCCATCCCCTGGGAGGTGTGCCATCCACTTTGCACCAAAAAATCAAGTTCTCACATGATGAAGGTGTGGTTACTATTGCTGCTGATGATGAGGTCACTCTAGCCTGCATCAACAAAGATATCCCTCATGACTGGTTTTCAGATCATCGCCATCAAAGAACTTGACTCATACTTGTACCATTCGAGTCCCGTTATGGAGAGGATGATGCAACTAATAAAATTTATACCTGGCAGGGGTTTAGGCCGGTACCAACAAGGCCCAGTAGAGTTTGATATTCCTACAGCCATATAGGAAGAAAGATACTGCATTGGATTTGATCCTTACACTTCGGACAAACCAGAAGAGTGTAAGATGGTTCTCTTCATTCATGGGAAACATAACATGATCATGCTCCTGAGTTGCCTAACTTGGATGATTTCTTTGATCAATAGTTTACCATCTTTAGTGATGTCTATGACCTGTCAGTCTTAACGGTAGCCAAGAAATCCACTGCTACTTCCTTCACCATTAACCCTGATGATGCTTTTCAGACCTTTGGTGACATTGCTGATCTCACCACCAACCGCATAGAGCTGGAAATCACAATAGTCGCTGCACTGGGAGCCAAGCTATAGAGCTTGGACATGGAAGACCTGCTGCTACTAAAGATCTATGAAGACATAGCCACCCTAGTGGATAGTACTTTTGAGGAATTATTGTATGAGGACGCTGATGTCCCTATTTCTATTTTGTTTGATGATGATGTAATTCCAAATAAGTATAATGCAATGAAGAATAACTTTGGTTATGTTTGCGATGTGCATTCTGATGGTATTGTGCATGAACATGAGCATTACACGAGCATTTTTGATATTAACACATCATGCATCAAAAATGTTAACATTAACACAGATGATAAGCCATGTCTACTCTAGATTGCATCAGACTTGACCTCTGAAGAGAGAATAGAAATAATTAGTGCATTAAAAAAGCATATAAAAGCCTTTGCTCTAGGCTATGAAGACATGCCAGGTGTCGACAGATCCATCATGGAACATAGAATTCCTACAAAGTTGGGGTTCAAGCCAGTTAAGCAGAAACTATGATGCCTCTGACCAAAGTGGGCATAGAAGGTTAAGGAAGATGTCCATGAGCTTTATGAGATCTTTTCAAGGCACCGCTACCTTGAGAACTGCCAATGATCAGTGAACCACAATGACCACCTCTGCCTCAAAAAATATGAGGTCTAACTCCAGACCTACCAGCTCTGTCATGCTGACCTTGGTATGTAGAAAGTTCCACAAGCCCCAGCAGCCTCATCTAGACGAAAGTAGGGTAGTCCACTGGCAACTCAGACAGACGCTCTCGCCCAAGAATACCAGTCAAACCAGTGATCACCTCTGGGTCCACATCAGTGCAAGATGCCTAGAATATCACACGTGATGGAGCAGTAGGCTCCACACGGCTCTCTGGTCCCAGTTACTAGTCAATCACGCACTCTCCCAAATAGAAGAGTCTACCCTTAGGACTCTCCAACAGTATATGAATCCTTGCATGCTGAGCTAGTTAAATATTCTGGCTTCGTATACATATTGCTCCAGAGATAGGGACGCACCTATTCCAACAATGATGACAGATCAGATACCTACTCAGGTACTTCTTAAACCAATTCAATACAGTTTAATGCTAATTAAATTGTTCCTTCTTACTTGGCCCCAAGTCAAGTCATTGAGATACTCTCTCAACTCATCCATTATATAATCGAGCCTCCGACACGGTGCCCTCCATACTTGTAGACGGGGAAAACCAAGTGGTACTCCCTGTGGGATCTCGAGTTCTGGCAGTAGTCCAAACTCATATGCCATGATTTGCAAGGTCAAAATACATAGTCAGCAAGACTTAGGGAAATGCTATAATATCATAATCAGTAAAATTTTGCTTACCTCTACGACTTGCCAGCAGCGGATGAAGCAATTTCTGTACTGCCTACTACAAAAATCCAATCCCTGCATCAGATGAGCCAGATCGGTGCTACCCCAGTCAAAATGTCTAATAGCCTCCAAATTGCAAAGGGCCCATATTATGCACATGTGAATGTTGTTTCTACTGTCGTTGAACAAAGTACTCCCCAGCACATACAGCAGAAAGCTATGAGTGTACTGATCTACAGAGATAGTCCTGCCTAGCATCTCTGCTAGCATTGCCTCCTGGAGACAATCATATGATATGTTGTGTCTGCCTCTCACATTAGGGGACATGCCCAACAGATCAAAAATTATGCCATATACCCAACATGATGATGTCAGTTTGGCATCAAATTGAATGGGCAACCCAGCACACTCCAGCCCAATGATTCTAGCAAAAATACTCGGGTGATAACAATCTCACCCACAGGCAAGTGGAAGGTATGAGTGGAATCCATCCACCACTCAATCATTGCAGTGATGACGAATCTGTTACATCTCTTTTCCATACTGATAAAGCAAGAGATATACGGACTAAAATAGCTATGGTATACTCTAACGCGTATCTCCTGAGGCAGTTGGGAGTACCATTCACCGATCCCTCGGATGCTGCTAGTCCTGATGACTGTTCGCTCCCTCTACAAATTATAGAGTTCAAATTAGCTTTCATACTAAATACAGACATTATTTTAGAAGTATTGAGCTCCTCCACTCAGCCCTAAAATCAGCCTATTCATGCCTATGAACCGAAAAGATGCATAATCCCTTAAAAAATGGCCAAACAATGCATGTTTTAGCCCATTTCCCACTGCTATGTATACAACACATAGCCTTATGTGTGCCACACATAGCCTATGTGTGGCATACATAGTGTTATGTACACCGCACATAGCGAGACCCATTTCAAAAAAACCCAATTTTTGATGAAACGTCTCAGTAGTCACATGCATACCTAAGCTTAGCACTAGCCTAGTACCTAATTCAAGTCCAATAGTGGCTTAAATGCAATAAAAATGAGCATAAACTCAACTTTCAAAAAAACCAAAAAATCGAGCCAAAACACAAAAAACTCACCTTCTTGAGAGGAGCTCTGGACCGATGGGAGTCTACGATGAATGTATTTACAATTACATTGTTAAAATGAGCCTCAAAGTAAGTGTGATGGGTTGTATGCTCGGTTAGAGTATAGATCAAGACCAATTCCAAGTCTCGAGGGGTCATTTGCATCCTAATACCAGCTATTTTTGGGAAAACACTAAATTTTCAATTTGAAAATTGAGAGAAAATTGGTTTTTGGAAGGGAAAACCAGTGATTTTTGAATTGAAACCTTCGAATTTAAAAATTTTCAAGGGATGTGCGTAGCACATTGTGGAACGTGCACCACACAAAGAAAATTTTGGTAATGTGCACTGGCCTTTGAGGGGGTTTGCTAATGTGCACCACCCCCTATGAAGATGTACATGAAAATTTAGGCCTCTGGTAAAAATTTCAAAATTTTTAGACATCGTTTGCTCTACCAAGCCCAATTTTCATGACCCGCAGCGTCTAAAAAATCCAAAAAATTAGTCAGAATGCAGCAGACTAATACTCAAAAATTCAAGTATTTTTCCTAGACCATTTTAATACCAATTTCACTGATAAATTATTTTTCCATGTTTAGCGCAGATAGGAAATTGATTCAATAAATGATCAGAACTAGTCAAACCTTTGACTTCTGGTCAAGTCGTTGACCAAATAGTGTTGCATTCTGATAAAGGGTCCCAAATGCAAATTTTGGAGATAGAAAACACTTATTTGATGGCGTGAGAATTGATCTAATAGTTGATCACCCTGACCCAGCAGATAATCACCTCTGGTTCTGCAGTAACCACCCAATCCAGTAGAGATCACTGAATCAAGCCTTTGATTCTTAAACCCTAGCCATAGGCATCTAAATGCCAACTTCAGATGATTTAATCTCGTATTGAAGCCATTGGTCTCATAGTGACCACCGGTCAGCCTTGATCAGATAGCCTGAATGTCGGGCCCCCAATGACAGAATTAGGATTTTTACTGGTTAAAACCATTGACCATAAAATTTTAAAGACCCAGCAGAGGACCCCAAATGCCATTTTGGAGATATTTGACATTTATTTGATGGCACAAGCACTAACCGAGCAAATGGTCATCCAGGTCCTGCAGTTGGCCACTTGATCTAGCAAAGATCACAGAATCAAGCCTTTGATTCTTAAACCTTAGCAGTAGGCATCTGAACGCAGATTACAGATGATTTCAAGCCTTGCAGCAAAGCCATCAGTCTTGCAAAAAACCTCTAATTAGCATTGATCATTTTAGCCTGAGCATCGGGCTCCTAGTGGTAGAATTAGGTTTCTAAGCCTCAGTATGAGCAGCAAGTCAACATTAATCACCTTTAGCCCAGGCACCGGGCTCCTAGTTGCAGAATTGGGTTATAAGCCTCAATGCGAGCACTCTGCCAACCTCAACGCTAGCACTTTGGAAAGCCTCAATGCGAGCACTCTGTAAAGCCTTAACATGAGTACACCGCAAGCCTCAGCATGAGCATTAGGCCTCGATGCAAGCATCGGTCAGGTACCTTCCTTACTTTCTATGAAAAGTCATGTTATGATCAGATCTCATTTTGATGACTTGTGCTTGTGTCGCCTCAAAATGGTCCTCATTAGGGAGCAAATTGTTGACCCTAACTTCTCACCCTTTGTGCAATCTCAGGTTTTTGTCAATTTGGCTCAGTATTGATCCCCGAGTTTGACCCAGATTTGTGAACATTCTGTTGGGCCTTCTTTGTGTGTTCTGGGCATGCAGAACACTTTACATTTTGCTCGAATGAGGCATAATGCATAAACAGAGCACACTGAGCACATAGCATTATTTGCCAGAAAAAGCCACTCGATATGGCCTACATGAGGGGCCCATGTATTGGTGGGGCCATATGCAGGGCCCATAGGGTGGGGCCTACATAAATGGGGCACATGACCATGTCTTACAATGTTAAATAATGCTTATTTGACTGGCAAAACTCATTGCATTTTACCCGTACAAGGCATAATGCGCAAACAAAATGAATTTAATGCATAGTACTATGCGCATACTATGCAAGAAAAAAAGACGTTTGGTAGGGCCTACCTTTCGTACCAAATCTAAAATATTTTTCATTATAAAACATCTTAATATGTCAAATGACACTTATTTGACATACGATGCACATCCTATTTTGCCCAAGCGAGCCAAAATGAATAGGGGCAAAATGCTATATGCGTAGCATATAACACTATGTGCGCGTGCATATAACGAAAAAAGACGTTTGGTCGGGAGCCTTCTTGGGATCAAATCGGATGTGTGCTACATTACACAATGTTTTAGCACATAAAATGATGCTTATTAAGCATGGGGCGCACGTCTCAATGTGACCACAATAGGCCCCACATGACAGGTCAAAATGTTATGTGCGCAGCACATCACCCTATATGTGCCACATATAGGCTATGTGTAGCAAACATAGCACTATGTGTGGCACACATAGCCTAAAAATTTTCAAATTCTAGATTTAAAATTACATTTTCATCAAACCTTAATTTTTCCTATAAATATGAGGCTTAGAGTTCTAAAAAATCACTCCAAAAATTTCTAAAAAGTAAGCCAAGACTCTGTCAAAATTCTCCCAAAATTAATTAAGCACTTAATTAATTAATTACTTAGGATTTAGAGACTAATTAACACTAGTTAGGCTCCCTAAGCATGTTTGGAAGCAAGATCTTGAAGAAAAACCTACTGCTCAAAGGTTAATTTCCAATTTTCTTCCATTTTTCTTATGGTTTTTGCATAAACCTTTGAATTTGGCTTGATTTTCTTATGATTGGCTTCAATCATGTTGGGTTTTGGTTGCTAATGCTATTTTGTAACTAAAACTATGCAAATCTAGCTTCGATCTGCCTAGATCTGAGTTAGATTTTGCATTTTTATCGAAAACCTTCATTCTATCAATATTCTGTAACAGATATGCTGCACATATAACCTTATGTGTGCCACACATAGCCTATGTATGGTGCACATAGGGTTATATGCTGCACATATAGCCCCAAAAATTTCCAAAAAGTACCATTTTTCTTCAATTTTTGCTCATTTTCTTCCCCGATCTGATGAATCTAGCTTCATCAGAGGCTTTCCCATGCCTCTAGTGTTCTAGATCTATCACATATTTTCTAGATCTATCACATATTTTCTAGATCTAATTAATTTTTAGCTTTAAAAATTAATTTTTCAAGTTAGATGCTTATTTACGGGTCAAAAATGCATTTTCCACTTTAGATCTGCTCAAATCTGACCCGGATCTGGAGTTTTTATTGAAAAACTTCACTTTTCTCTGATTTTTCTTGCTATGTGCACCACACGTTCATCTATGTGTGCCATACACAGCCTATGTGTGGCGCACATAGACCCTTAAATTTTCCAGAAATGCATTTATTTATTCATTTTCTCACCCGATCTAACTTTTCCAGTAGCATTTGGGGCTCAAGTGTTCTGAATCTATCAAATGTTGTCTAGATCTAATTGAATTTAGCAGTAAAATTAATTATTCAAGTTAATACACATTTACTTGTTTGATTTGCGATTTGGAGGCCGATCTGTGCTCAAAATGAGGTACTATCTTCATTAAAGTTGTCTATTTTAATCTGTAGATCATTTTTATATTGATAAATTTGATTTTCTTACAGATTGACTCCTGATGTGTGGCACATATCATGGTATGTGTGCAGCACATAGCACTATGTGTGCGCACAAGTTCCTTGGAAAAATTTTGAAAATTTGCATTTTTCAATCATTTTTCAACCCGAATTGATTTTTCTAGTAACATTTGATGTTTGGTAGTAACTCAAGTGTATTGGATCTATCATAAAATAATTACATTTAATTAATTTTGGCCTTAAAATTAATTTTTCACGATTACATGCCGATTTAACTTGTTAAAAATGTGATTTTTGAAAGGATTGGGTTCAAATTGGTTGAGTGGCTATCTCCAATTGTTCCAAGTGATGTTAGCACTTCCATTTGATTTTCCATGATCAAACAAAAGCAATGAATCCTAAATTCATTTGCTACTAATGAATTTATTTGTGTTTATTTTGCATATTTCCATTCGTGCATTTTTGGCTCATGCTATCCAAGGCGGAAAAATACCCGAGGAAGAGGGGACGTTACTTAACATCCCAAAATAATGTATGCGAGGATATTTTTGTAATAGGATATAATTATTCATGGCTTTGTAATAATTTATCCCTAATATCCCGCGTGTATCCCCTAATTCCTTGATCCCTTTCACCGGCCTCTATATTTTTATTCGTGGATGGTTTATTATATTTGCCATAATATATATGCCATATCATGTCACATTCCATGTCACATGCCATATCACACACTTCTATGTCATGCCACGCATATGCCATGCCATAACATAATTATCTCGTACGCATATCACACACTTCTAAATACACCAATATGCCATACAATATGCGCAGCTTGCCATGCTATTTGCCAATATGCCATGCCATGCTATGTCACATGCCATATCATATGCCACGACATATACCATGTTGAATACCAATTCACATACACATCACTATGTCATGTCATGCATATGCCATGCCATTACATACATATATTGCTATGCCATATCACGCATATGGTATGTCATCCACTCCACATGTCACGCATATGTTATATCATTCATCTCACATGTCATGCATATGCCATGTTATTATGATATTATTAGTATGTCATGTCACACATATGATATGTCATCATATTATATCATCGTGTCACATGTCATGCATATGTCATGTCATCCAAATGTCATATAGCATTATATGCCATTCTACGTGCAACCTTGCAATGCCAAATCACATGTCATGTTGTGTGCTTACATACACGCTCATATGCTTGCCTGCTTAGGATAATTAACTCAAACTATAGTGGTAAAATCAATTTTGAAAACTCATATAAATAGATCTCCACCACCTGAACCCAATCTCTGAAGGGTTTAACTAGCACTCATGTTATGGGTCGGTTGGATCAATCTGGAACCATCCGGTGGCAACTCCTCGTGACTCTTTTAAGTCTGTATCATTCCTTAAGGTAACCCCTCGAGAATATTATGCTTTCGCTCCAAGTGCAATCCTCGGTCTGTGAGCATTGCAAGCCTCACTCTAGGCTCCGACAGAAACTGGCGCTCACAACCACCTTTCTGTTATCCTTCATGGGAGCTAGTGGGGTGATAAAGTCTCCTGGATAAAAAATCTCTTGAATCTACTGGTGTAAGGAGTCTTGAAATCATTGGATAGTAGCTTGACCATATAATGATTAATTAATTATTGAATAGCGATGAGTGAAGCATCATCTAATACAGAGTGTATGGTCTTAAAAAAAGAAGTAGCATTCTTAGTAGGTTATAGATCTGACATGTTTCTACACATGACAAAGAAGATTAGCATGAATGTATATGTATGCATATGTGATTGCATGTGATGCACATGATGCGATATGTAGGATGTATGCATGAATTATGCTAGGAAACATCCAGCATCATAGCTACAAAAGAAAACGGTTAGAGAAAATTGCATGTGTATGTATACGTGTTGGATAGAGAACATGAAAAGATCAGTGAACATGTAGCATACAGCACCACTCCCTCCTACCCTTATAGGTGGGATACTAGCTTAGAGTTACACGGGGAACTCAAGGCTTGCAACTCTCAGCATATAAGGAAAGTAAAGGATGATCACTACTTAATCATATAAAGGATTATGATAAAAATCCAACAACATTTTAGCAAGGTGATATTGCTATGATAAGAGAATGCAACTTGAATAGGCATGAGGTTGGGTAACTAACACAGAATCATGAAAGGATTTTGACTCTTAATAGAGCAAAATGACATGATCATATTACTATGATAAGAGAATGTCAATCAAATAGACATGAGGTTATGTAACCATCAAAAAATCATGAGAGGATTTTGACTCTTAGCAAAGCAATATAAGGTAGGAAAATAGGCCAGATTTAGGCAAATTAGTTTATATGATAAGGCATAAATCTACATAGCCTGTGAATGAAAGGGTCCTAGTTTTATAATGTTGCTATGGTTAGCTACATAGGCTTTAATCCAGTAAAAATAGGCTAAGGTCCCTTACCATGTTATCCACAACCTATCTAACTTAATGGAATCATTGATATAGGACTATATATAACATCTATCCATTAGGAATCATTGACAATCCATAATACAAGGTAGTGAGTGGTAATTGTAAACTTGCTTTCTCGAGGAGTCAAATGGAGTCCAAAGTATTAACTCACCCACAATTATCAGTTTGACACGAGATAAACAATGATGTGTAGATATGAACGGTGTATGTGATATGCAATACAACCAACTAGACTAGAATGGAAAAATCAATATGAAACTCTAAGATTTCAATGCCACCACTCTTTCATCGTAGGTCACCAGTGGAGTTACCACTGTGGGTGGGGTTTTCATCATGACTTAGAGCGAGGCTTGTGACATATGGACCAGGAGCCTGCTTGAAGCAAAAGTGTAATCTTCTTGAGGGGCTACCTCAAGGAATGAGATAGACTCAAAAAAGTCACAAGATAAAGTCACCATATGGTTCTAGATTTGGTTTAACTGACCCATTATCATGAGTGCTAAGTCAAACTTTTTAGGGATGGGTTTGGGTGGTGAAGATCTATTCCCTCAAAGTTTCAAGTTTGATTTTACCATTTTAATTGAGTTAATAGTTATAAGCAGGCGAGCATTCATAAGCATGAAATAAGCACTTAACGTGGTATAACATGACAACCATCATAGCAGATATAGCATGACAAGTATGATATGACAATCATGGCATGACATCATGATATAGCAATCATGAATGAAACATGACATAGGCATGGCACATGGGAAATAACATGGCATAGACATGACATGTGAAGATGATGATATGACATAGGCATGACATGTGAAGATGATGATATGGCATAGGCATGGTATATGACATGATGACATGGTATAGGTATGGCATGTGAAATGACATAGCACAAGCATGACATGTTGAATGACATGGCATATGCATGACATATGAAATGACATGGCATAGGCATGACATGTGATATGATATCATGACATATGAAATGACATGGCATAGCATAACATACATCACATAGTAAAGATAAAATATACATAGCAATATAATAAGGCATAACAGTATAAATGAAAAATAAATAATGGCCTAAAAATAGGGGGATACATGATGAAATAAAGCAAAATCATACAATAAAAGGGGAATAATAGCCTATTATATTACAAAGGATCTTTGACAATACAAAAATTTGAGACGTTAAGTAACATCTCCTCCACTCACAAAAAATCACCTTGAGCAGCATGAGCCAAAAATACAAGAATGAAAAATGTAAAATAGATAAATAATCATTAGGTGATAAATGAAATTTGGAACTAAAATGACCAATTTGATGCCATGTAAAAGCACAAATCAAGAGTCAAATTCTAATGAATGTAATGGTAACAATTATAAAAATGCAATAATAAATATGAGTCGGGTCATGAAAATTATGAAAAAGCAATCAATTTTGGGCAAAATTGACCAATAGCATAATCAAAATTTTCTAAGATCATATGTAACATCACTTCAAAATAAATCAACATCCAATTAAGCTAATCATGTCAATAACAATTAAAACATAATTAAAATGACATTAATTGAGAAAAAAAGTAAAACAATTGATTTAATAGTGAAATCAAATAAAATTGATCATGGAATAATGAATTGGAGGACTATATCATCATTCAAATGTCAATTAGAGATGGCAAACACATCCAACTCAAGCCAATCACATCAATAGTAATGAATCAATAAATTAAATAAGCATTTAACTTGAAAATTAATTTTGAAGCCAAAGTTAATGATGTAGGATCAATGTGTGATGAATTCAAATCATTAGGGTTACTGTGAAACCATTAATACTACTAAAAACTTCAACAAACAAGTGAAATCAAGCGAAAATAAATGAAAAACTCAAAAAACATGAAATCCAGACAACTATGTGTGTCATATATAGTATGATGTATGCCACATATAGGCTATGTGTGGCACATATAGTATGTTATATGCAGCATATAGTGTGTAGAATTAAGAGAAAATGAGTTATTAAGCAAAAAACATGAATCAAATCATAAATTTAGGCAAATATGTGATTGTCACAGATCATTCAAGTTATGAGAAAGCTACGAATACTACTATTACATTCATGATTGAAGCCAATCAATGCAAAACAAAGCAAAAATCATAAATCCATAATGAAATCAAGAGAAAATAAGAAGAAAAATCAGCATTCAACACTCACCAGGGGATTAGCTTCCAAAATCTTGATTCCAAAATGTAATTAAGGATTTAAAGTAGGATTAATTAGTCTATAATCCTAATTAACAACTTAATTAGGTGAGTGATTAATTTGATAAAGTTTTGATGCATGTCCAAAGCACTCAGGAATGGCTAAAAGGCATGTGTGTAAATTGAGATCAATATCACGGATCTGTACCATGCTGAATCAAAGAAAACTTAAAGTTATAGTGCATGGGTGAAAAGTCAAGGTCAACCAAGGTTCTAAGCATCCATGAAGGGATTATATTAGTATTTGATTCATTATGAACCAAGATTTTAGAAATTGGTCTACTATTAATATGTGTTTGAATATACAATAGCTTAATATGTCTCATCATCTTCTCCAATTGTTTCTCCAATACCACTTGTTTGGGCTCCATGAGACCTCTAGTTTAAATAGTGACTCCACTAACTACATTAGAAGCAGAAATCCTATTTTCTTCTATCACCCTAAGTGTGTATACTTTCTTATTTTGCCTATCTTCCTCCACTCTCCCTTCTTCTTCTACTCCATTTTCATTTTACTTTTGAAAAATACATTGGCAATAATAAAAAGGAAGGGTATAACCAAAAGGAACAGGAACATTACCTACCATAAATGTGTCTCTTATGCTCCTAATGGACTCTATATCATCCTCTATTGACTTCCTACCAAACTTTACTTTAGGTTTGACATCTTTTCCTTGATTTTCCCCTTTTGCTCCAAGTTCATCAATCATTTCCTCTTTAGCCTCCCCTTATTGCCCCTTAAATTTTTCCTCCTTATGAATTCCCATAGTCTTGTATTTCTCAGATAAATTCTTCCTTTGCAGTCTCCATTTTTGCATATGAGTCAAAGGTTGATGAAACTTCTTATGTTGAAGAAGTTATCATTGCTCCCTTAGTTCTTGGGAATTATGGACCTGGGTTGGTTCCTTTGAATTCTAGACTTAATTTTTCTATAACTCTTATAGTCTCTGATCATTGGCTTCGACCTCTTTTTGTAAATCTTGCTATTTACCCTCTTCCTTTCAACCTCCAACCTAAGATCCCTCAACTAGTCTTGTAACTACCTAATCTTGTCTTCAATTCTTTCACTAAAATGTTTTAATATCCATCTATGCCTGGGGAAAGTTCTAGGGGGCACCTTCTCTTTTCTATTAGCATCTTTTCTATTTAGCACTTTTTTAAGATCTACATTTGTAGCATTTATTGTTGCTATAAGGGGAAATAGGTCTTCCTCTACCATCATTATCTCTAGCCTTTCAGGGAACTTCATAATTCCCTTATCAATACTATCCTGTATTGCATTCCTAAAATCCCAATATACATTAGTTGAATGAGTCTAGGAATTATGATACTTATAGTATGACTTTCCCTTGAGCTCCTCCTTGCTAGGAATGATGTGATTAGCTGATAATTTGATAAACTTCTCCTTTAAGGAGGAAATCAAAAATCTTCTCAGTTTTCCCCACATCAAACAAATACTGATTATTATGGGGTTGAGAATTTTTCTTCTCCTCTGTTGGCTTCATTAGCAACAAGCAAATGTAAGAGCCACTAGAAATTAAATCAACCATAACTACATCTTAATTGACCTCTTAATAATAGGTCCCCATGGCTACCTTCATTCTATGATTTTCCTGATTTAGCAGCTCCTCATATTCTTTAACACCTTGGCTACCATATTATAGAAATCATGAAATTCTATGCCCTAGAATTTCTTTCTTAGCTGAATGTCTAGCCAACGTTGAGTCATTTTTACAAACTCTATTTTTGGCGGAAAAATCTTACATCAGTTTCTTAGCTTGTTGAACCTTGCAATAAAATAATCAGTTGATTTTCCAAGCATTTGTATCAACCTAGATAACTCTATCATATAAAATTTTGGCTCAGTTTTAAAAAAGTGTATATGAAACTGTCCTTCCATTTCTTACCAAGTACATATTGAATTCCTAGGCAACATTGAAAACCATGTAAAAGTTGACCCTATCAAAGAGTTAGAAACAAACATAACTTTAAAAAGTTAAAATTTTCATAATTTATCAGTTCATCATATTGAATGGTAAATCTGGCAGTATGCTCAATAATTGATTATCTATCTTCTCTTATAAACAAGGAGAAATCAGTAATCCTATAACCCCTAAGATAAGGATTTTCTTTATCTATAAAATCATAATATGGTTTATGAAATTCTGGATGTCTTATTTATTGTAAACCAAATCCATACAGTTCTTACACCACTTCCCTCACAGTGTCAACATTAACCGATATAGGCTATAATGAGGAAAATGGTCTTCCCTTTACACTGCCCCACAAGCTTTGAATATATCTTGAATATAATGGATAGGATGAGATATAGGATTAGTATATCCATGGAATTGATTCTGGTTGGGACTCCTCATATAGGGACTACTGCCTATAGTTTGGCAGCTTTTAGAAGGATTACCTCTTAGAGGAATGTGGATTTCCTCCCTTTTATAGGGTGGTCGATATGTTTCCCTAACACCAATGTTAATATGAGGGGCTTCCCTTGCCCCCCGAGCCCATTAAAGGCTTGTTTGCTCCTAGAGGAATCAACGTTATCTACTTTTACTATAGCAATTGCCTTGCCAATATTTTCCATAATCTTAGTTGCATCCACAACTAACTTAGTCAAATCTTTATTGGTATCCCCTACAAAAATTGCAATTTCTTGGGTTAGTTTCCCAAAGTCTTCCTCTAAAGTACTCTTTATAGCTAACATTGCCTTAGCAAAGTACTGTTTCCTCTACTTTTACATCTTGGGGAAATTTCCTTTGCTCAGTTTGTTCCATCAAAGTTGAAACCCATACTATGGTAGAGGGTGCTCCTAAGTCCTAAGACTCAAATATAATTTCTTTTCCTAAATTACTTCTAATTCTTATAGGCATTATCATTGGGTCCTATTAAACATGCAAAAAAAGATATTTGCATGATTTTATATGTTGCAAGCATGCCAAAGAATTTAAGTATTCTCAAACTATGTGTGCCTTTTGAATTCTAATCAAAATAATCATGGATCTTTAATTTGCTCGTATTAGAGGATTAAACTCAAGCAATTAAGTAATCCAAAACAAAAATGCACAATTAATAAATAAAGGGCAATTAAAATTAGAGGAATACTATCTAAAAATAAAATAAAATAAATAAAGGCTAGATAAAGTAAAGCTAGAATGAAATTTATTTCAAAGTGATTTTTCTTAATGATTAATTATTGGTCCTTTCTTTCTTTTCTATTTTGCTATTTATCCTCTCATAGAACCATTATTCCAAATATTGATAACTATCACGTATGCACCTCCTACACTTTCTTTCATAATTAACGTGATAACTACCTTTATCAGGTATTTCAAGGAAGTTAAGCCTATTAAACCAATTAATGGCCCAATTTACTAAATATCATTTAATTAATAAAAATATTAAATAGATTAATATAAAATTAATTTTTTTAATTTCAAATTAATTAAAACTAATTTAGTCTTGATAAAAATTACTTAATTTAGGTCTATTAAATTAATTCATGGCCCAAATATTATAGTTTAGGCCTATTAAATTAATTAATGATATAAATATTAAATATTATTTAATTAGCAAAAATATTAAATGAATTAATATTTATTTAATTTATTTAATTATTTTAATTAATTAAAATCAATTTAATTTGTGGTAGAAACAATATCATTTTAATATAAATATTAGTTGTTATAAATTAAAATTCTTACTTGTAGAGAATTAAAATAAAATAAAATCAATTTTAACAAATTTAGATTTTTGATAAATTCTATTTCCTTAAAACTAATAATTTATGTGTTATTTTTTATATAAAATTAGATAATGAATTTATGTATTATTTTTTTATATAAAATTACATAATAAAAATTACTTTTAACAAATATAATCATATTTATATTCAATTTTAAATAAAATTTTTAATCAAAATTCATCATTATAAATTAAAAATATTACCATTAGATAATTCAAATAAAATAAATTAACTTTTATAAATTAAAAATAGTAATTTATTTTATTTTACATGAATTATATAAAAAATTAGTTTTATAATTTCAAAACATTATTATTTTATATAAAATTAGATAAGTATTAATTTTTATAAATTAATACTACTATTAATTAAATTTTTAGATTTATTTTACATAACTGAAAATTAGTATTTGTATTTGACTTTAAATATAATTTTTTAAAATAAAAGTTAGTTTTTATATACAGTTATATATAAAATTATATATAAATAATAATTTTAAGAAAAATTATATATAAATAAAAGTTAGTTTTTATATACAGTTATATATAAAATTATATATAAATAATAATTTTAAGAAAAATTAAAAAAAGAGGATAAATTTGTTTTTTTCTTTATCCCCTTACTTCTTTTAATATACTAGGATATCATGATATTCTTTTCAAATTCCGTAATTGTGTAACTAACCTTGAAAATCCTAAAAATATCCTTTATAGGTATTTGAACTTAAAATCTCTATGACGACAAAACATTTTGATCTCTTTGTTAGAGTTGGCCTTTATATTTTTAATGCACATAATACATATATATATATATATATATATATATATATTGTTTTTATCAAAAATTAAATTGATTTTAATTAATTAAGATAATTAAATAAATTAATCTTATATTAATTTATTTAATATTTTTAATTAAATAATATTTAATGTTAAGGCCATTAATTAATTTAATAGGCTTAATTTCTTAGAAATAAGTGATGGAGGTAGTTATCATATAATGTATTTTAATTATGGAGGAAATTAAGGAAGTGAATACATAAGATGGAAGCAATTATTAGTATTTGACAACAATGATTTTAAGAATGGATAAATAGCAAAATAGAAAGGGGAAGGACTGACAATCAACAATCAAGAAAATCACTCTAAAGCAAATTTCATTCTAGCATTTATTTTATCCAGCCTTTATTTTATTTTATTTTTGCACAATCTTGCTTTAATTTCAATTGTCCCTTTACTCATTCACAATATATTCTTGTTTAGCATTGTTTTATTTCTTAAGGTTAATTCTCTAATATAAGTGAATCAAAAATTCACAATTTTTTTATTTGGAGTTAGAAGGTGCAAATAGTTTGAGAATACTTAAATTCTTTAAAATGCTTGAAATTCAAAAATCACTTAAACATCTTTTTTAGCACACCCAATGGGACCCATTGAAAATGTCCACAAGAACCAAAAGTAATTGGGGAAAAAATTGTATTAAAGTATTAGGACTTGGAAGTGCTCACTATCACAACAGGGGTTTCAATTTTAATGAAACAAATTGAGCAAGGGGAATTTCCCCAAGGTGTAGAAGAAAGGTAACTGCATAGGCCTTCCCTGTGGTCATGTAGTCTTTAAGAGAAAACATAGAGTTTATCATACAAGCATAAATGGTGAAAGTTATTATGAATGATATTGTTTAAAAGCTCATCCAAGTGGTAAAGATTACTATGGAAGAGGTTAAGAGAGTGACTAAATTAGTAGAAGGTACTATTAAAATTCTAGGGGGTACTAATAAAACTCTTGTAAGATAATTTCTACCAATGCATCAAGGAAGGTAAATGAGGTTGATTCCTCTATGAGCAAGCATGCCTTTAAAAGAACTCGAGAGGTGGGAGAAGTCCCTCAATATGGTATTAGGGTTAGGGAAACATATTAACCACCCGATAGGAGGGATGAAATCTATGTTCCCCCAAGAGGTTATCCTTTTAGAAGTCACCAAACTATAGGCAAGACTCCAAACTAGAATCAATCTCACAGATATACTAATTATTTATCTCATCCTATCCACTATGATGATATATGATATATTCTAAGCCTAAGGGCAGTGTAGGAGGAAGATCATTTCTCTCACCACAACCTATGTTGATTAATATTGACACTATGAGGGAAATGGTTTAGGAACTGTATGAACTTGATATAATAAATAGGTCATCTAGAGTTTTATAATCCATATCTTGATTTTATGGATAGAGAAAATCCTTATTATAGGGATTATAAGATTTCTAATGTCTCCTTATTTATGGGAGAAGATGAGTAATCAATTGTTGAGCATATTGCTAAGTTTACCATTTAGCATGGTAAACTGGCAAATTATAAAACTTGTAACTTTTTTAAGTTACGTTTATTTCTAAACTCTTTAAAAGGGGTAACTTTTACATGGTTTTTAATGTTGACCAAGAATTCAATATATACTTGGTAGAAAATGGAAAGGTAGTTTCACATACAGTTTTTCAGAACTAAGCTAGAAGTTTGTATGATAAAGTTGTCTAGAAGGCTTAAGGAAACTACTATTTATTTTATTATAAGGTTCAAAAAGTTGAGAACTCGATGTAAGATATTTCTATTAGAAATAGAGTTTGTGAAGATGGCTCATGTGGACTAGACATTAAGCTGAGGAAGAAATTCTAGGAAATGAAATTTCATGATTTCTATAAAATGGCAACCAAAGTTTGAGAATATGAGGAACTGCTAAAGGAGCAAAAATAATAGAAGAAGGCTACCATGGGAACTTATTGTTAAGAAGTCAATCATGATATGGTTGTGGTTGATCTAGTTTCCATTAGCTCATATGTTTATCCACTACTAATGAAGCCAACAGAGGAGAAGAAAAAGTTTCAACCCCATGATAATCAGTATTCTTTTAATATAGGGAAAATAAAGGAGATTTTTGATTTCCTTCTTAATGAGAAGTTTATTAAATTACTAGTTGATCATATCATTCCTATCATGGAGGAACTCAAGGGGAAATTATACTATAAGTATCACCATTCCTAGACTTATTCAACTAATGCATGTTGGGGTTTAGGAATATGACACAGGATCCTATTGATAAGGGTATTATGAAGTTTCCTGAAAGACCAGAGATAATGATGATGGAAGAAGACCCATTTCCTCTAGTGGCATGGTGTATGACACAACTATAGATCTCAGGAAAGTGTTCAACATAAGAGATTTTGATAGGAAAGAAAGGGTTTCCCTTAGAACTTTCCCTAAGAATCGACAAGTTCTAAGAAATTTTGGTTAAAAAACTGAAGAGAAGATTAAGTGATTAGAAGACCAACTGAGAGATCTCAAGATAAAGGTTGAAGAAAGAGGGTAGATTATCATGTCTTTCTGAGATGCAACATATTCCTGTAAAGTAATTAATGATCACCAATCTAATAGAAACCATTAATTACCCTACAAGGGATGTGAATTTTTTTTATATATGTAATACTCGTGTTAGGTTTTAAGTTTACGGAAACATATTAGGATATTAATCTCATATTACATATTTGCATTTACTGCCTTAATCTTTATTTTAAGTACTTGTCAATATTTTATAAAAGCTTAATCTGATCCAAGTTCTCGCTTTCAAAGGAAGCCCTGCTAAATTGGTGCTTTGGAATCCATACGTTTTATCCATCTATTAACTTGCATCCATCAAATGATGAACGCTGAGTATTTCACTCAGTGGTGCTATAAACATAAACATAGTAAATATGTATCATATATAAAACAGATTAAATAATCCTTATCCTTATAATTTTAGCAATGTCATAATATCATTTAAATTATTATTCATGAATAACTCTTATATATCAACATTATTTACCCTCAAAATTACTTGGATCTTACCTTAGTTTAATAATGCTATATTAATTCTATTTCCATGATACTTATCCCTTATTTCCTTTCATCCAATATTCTTTTCACATTTACCTCTAAGTTATGTAGTCTTTTAACATATATATACTACATTAATTATCATAAACCCATATCCTTTATTTCATTACTATAAAACATTTCCATATTATGTTCATATTGTATAAGCATTATAATTATCGACTTATCTATATCACACTATAATTCCTTAATGTATCATTTCTACCTATAAACACAAACTCATACGTCAGTAATTAAGTTCTTCAATATTATATCGTCATGTTATTAGCATCAAAATGCTATTTTTATATAATGTCATTTCACTATAATTTTCTTTATAATCTATACTGCTTTAACTTATGACCCAATCCAACACCATCATTACATAACCATTTTTAGAATATAACTAAATTATGTCAATACTGAAAATACCATTCTTCACTTTATCATGTATAACTTCATTAATAAATCATAAAATAATTAGGAATTCTAATTATTATCTCAATTTACATTTAACATATAAATGACATTAACAATTAACACCAAGCTCTCATCATATCATTTTCGTTGATGATCATAAGCTCATATAGCCGTATTTCATAAATATGCCCATTGCATTAAAATTGTCAATATATGTTTTATGAATGCATCTATATCATTGTCCATCATACTATACTATACATCATTGTTCAATGTACATATATATATAAACATGATTATTGTGCATTCATCATTCCACCATGATAATCATTCGTACTCTTAAGCATAAGCTCCAATCATTATATTTGAATCATTATGTAACAATGCAATATGGTATGTAATATAAATGTCAATTTGCTATGTACTCTCATTTTTTTCCCGTATCAATTCATTTCATCATTATTATGCGAATGCCCATTTTCTGCATTCTTTCTTTAAATAACATACCATATAAAAACCATCATATTTTTGTAACATTATTCATGTGCACTTGTAATGCTTTCATCATCACCATTCTCTATACTTTCATGATAAATGAATAATAATGATCATGTGTGAGAATGCATTCATGCTATGCATTCTCCCTCTAATTTTCCTGTAACATTTCATTTCATTAGCCCTTTCACATACTGGGCCATTTCATATACGCGCTGGTACTGGGTCTTTCCTTTTAATTCATATCATTATTGTGGTTCAATAAACTGGAACCCACTTTACATTCATTTCATTGCTTTCATTTTATTTTCCTTTTCATTCATTTCCTGTAAGAATTTATTTCATAATGCCCAAGTACCCTTTCCATTTATTATTTCCTCACTTTCGCTCATTTTCCTCCTTTATTTCTTCATGTCATGTCATGATTATGAATATAACCATTGATGTTTCATGACATGATATGTATGCATTATGCCATGATGCTATAGTGAAAATATAAGTATAAGCATCATGATATCGTATTATGCATCATCCATTCCATACTTCATTTATATCATTCATCATCCATTTCATATATTCATTATCATTAAATAAATTAAGTTCATCTTATAACATAAGAGCATTAAAATGTCGATCATTGACCTTAATTAATAGCTCATGATATTACAACCATCAACTAATAATCATAAATAACTATTCATACTAAACATAGCACATCATAAGTATAACTCCTCATTTTAATATAATTCTATATTGTAATTATAATAACTCAATCATTACTATCTTATAATTTTTCATCAATCTCTGATACCTTTAGGATTCTTGATCCCCTAAACATATACTTCTCATATCCTTGGAAACATTTCATTACCTTACTATCCCATCTTATAACATCTTTAAAATATCTCATAATTATGCCTTTCTACTTATTTAATTCATTACATGATATGTACTCATAATATAATACCATACATAACCTAATTAATTCAATCAATATCAGTAATTATAATGACAATCATATCATTCATTTTAAGTCATCATATCATTGTATTCACTAAGCTATATATGTTAACCTTATTTAATGAATTATGATGTCATATAACATCATTTACTTTCTTTTTGTATTTATTTTAAAAATATCAATTATAATTATTCATTGTAATATAATAACATCTTAAATAAAGAAGATATTCATAATATACCCTCTTTATAACCATGAACTTTAATTATCATTCTTATTAAATAGTTTCTATAATATACCTTATAAAATTTATAAATATATATATATCATTAATCATTCATATTCATAATGAAATAAACATATGAAAAAAGATAAAACATGTAATCACATGTTAGTATTAAAGTAAGTTCATACTTACCTACCGATCCATTATTAAGGCATCAGCAAATATAAAATACAAACCTGATTTTCCGTTCCTTAATTTAATTCCCCCAGTGGAATGTGTTGATTTTCCTCTAAATCACATAAATCATAAATTAAATATTTATCTTTAACTAATAAATTTGATTCCATGGTTAATCATCTATTATTCTTATTTAGCAATTCTTATATCACTATAAAACAGTTAATTACTTATCAATTTAAACCACTTATTATAATATTAATCAGGAAAAATCATATTATCATTTACATTTGTATTACTACACATATTAACCATATTTGATATTATATAATTCAAATTAATTTATAATATGTATATGATATCAATTAAATATAGTTTTCATACTATTGAAAAATATACCTTATTTAATTTTTTTTCCATTATTTTAAATATAAAATTTCCTTTATTAATATAAACATTACTTATTTAGAAAGTAATATCTTTTAAATGACCATATAATTATTAAATTAATTAAACTTAGTAAATTTTAATGTAATCCATCATAAATTCTTTAAAACAATAATCATTTTCTATATATCCTTTAATAAATCACATTGATACTAAACTTAAATAAATTTCATACTATTAAATATTAAATTTAGTAAACTTAAATTTAATATACTAAATTTTAAGTTTATAATTTAGGACATTCAAACATATACTTCGCTTATCATGAAATCCCTTTTTTTAATATTCATTCTTTTATAAATCATTTAAGTTCCAAATTAAACCAACTTGGTATTTAAGAAAAACAGTAGATTAAATATACCTTAAATTAGTATATTTATGTTAAACTCACAAATTTCTTATTAAGATATCTTATTATCATTCTACACTTGTTATAAAATAGATTTAGTAAACTTTAGGTTGATACTTAATATACTTATAAAATTATTTATTAAAATACCAATTACACAAAGATTATTATTATTTTAATAAAGATACACCTTAACATTATGAGATTAAATATGAATCATATTCAAATAAACCATCCCCTTTTTAATTTCCAAAAACATTTAATTTATTCCCTTTTCCTTTTCCAACCAAAGCTTTTATGTACCGTTTAAATTGCCATAACACTTCAAAAACTATATGAGCATTACGTACACTCCCATTCCATTTCAGAACACGCCCAAACCATTTTATTTTGCACAATATATATATATATATATATATATATATATAT
>CANYBF010334622.1:0-11838 GCA_948192965.1 Dalechampia spathulata
GATTCGGGTAAACAACTTACCCGTTCGGGTAAGTTGCATACCCGAATCGCCCCTTTAACTTACCCGAACGGGTAAGAGGCTCAAATGACAAAAGACACTCCAAACAACCCTAAACCGAACCCTGAACCGCACCAAAATGAACCGGGAATGCCCATAAAGGCAAAACAATGATGGAATAGACCCAGTTCATCCCAATCGGTCCGAGAGGCTCAAAATTTAGGGTGCGACAACATTGTGACTAAGAAAACGGAAATTATTGAGCATAAGATAATGGCTCTGATAGAGGAGTGTAATGTAATAATTTTGAACAAAGAACTTCCATCCAAGTTGAAAAAGATCTAGGTAGCTTCTGTATTCCTTACCAAATTAGAGAAGTAATGATCAATAAAGCTCTTCATGACTTGGAAGCTAGTGTCAGGTTAATCCTTTATACCATCTTGAGGAGGATGGATGTAGGGGAAATGGTTCTTACAAGGATGACACTCTAACTAGTTGATTGTTTGATTAAACATCATTTGGAAGTGCTAGAAAATATGTCAATTATAGTGGGAGCTTTTACAATTTTGGTGGATTTTATTATTTTGGATATGGAAGAGGATGCAAAAAGTCTCATTATTCTTAAAAGGCCATTTTCAGCTACAACTAGACATGTAATTGACATGAAGAATGAAGTCTTATCCTTATTAATAGGAGAACAAGAGGTATCCTTCAAGTTATTGGAATTAATGGCTAAACTAGTTAATGAGGAAGGGTTGTATATGCGAGTGGATGTCATTGATGAGCTAGTGAGGAATTCAATGAGAAGATCAATTAGTGCTTATGCTAATGCTTTAGAATTATGCCTTTTAGAAGATTTAAGAGAGGAGGAAAAGACTAAGGAAGTGGTGTGTATCTAGAAGTTTGAGATTCATCATTAAAGCTGAATTTTCGGAAACCTTTAGAGATAAAGGCATTGGATGCGCCAAGTAAAGCTAGTGAGAAACATGTCACACCCAACCCATACCTGGAGTAACATACTTCCATAGCATAAACAATGATCCCCTATAAGGAAACTGTCACTTACACTACAAGGGATACGTACATATATACTACCTAACATAAGTCGTATGGGTACAAATCATTGTATTTAGTGGTGAAAAGGGGTCGTAGCGTGGCATATGTTAATAATCCTTTACTTAACCTGGATATTCATTCATTCAATTAAAAGTAGTTGACATTATAGTAATTAGGCAAACATGCCGTATATACATGTCATTATTCACCAGTTCATACATTAAGTTTAATACAATTACATGTACACCCTATAAATATATCACTACCAAAATACAACGGTAACTATTGCCTCTATGATCAATAAAGAACTACATTAACAAAATGGTAGGAGCATGCTTCAGATGTCAAGTACCGCTTCAAGAATAAGATCCTCATACAATCTAACTCTTTGCTGAACCCTTCGGTCACTTCTCTGAACGCTCACCTGAAGACTCAGTACCTACGTTCATCAAATGATAAATGCTAAGTATAAAACTCAATGGTGCTAGACAGACATATATGTACACACACAATCATAATAATACTCAAGCATGAACCAAGGTAAGATAATATCATCCTATTCAATAACATTCTTCAATTCAAGCACCCTCATAGTGTTCCATTAACTATAATAAGCATAAGTGGACACATTACCTTTCCCAATGTACATGATTAGAATACAAACATGCTATGTGATTTCCCTCATCCTCTTTCTTTACATTCCCTCTTATTTTCCTGGATAATTGTGCACAATTCTCTCATATACTAGGTCCCTATAGGTATCGGTACTCATCTCCTGAAGGAGGGCATTTAACTGTATGGATCTATGAACCCATTTCTTTACTGTAGGTCGTGAGACTTATCTCTTGTAGGAGGGCATTAAACTATATGATTCCTTGAGGGAATCCATCATCTGTATAACCTAGTATATTCCAAGCATGTAGCTCTACAATCATCTCTCTCTTTTCCTTTCTTTTTCCCTCATACATCTCCATGCATGCCATCAATGTCTTTATGCATATGGAACACATATCATACCATGTAAATGATGCTTTCAAGGATGTATGCGAAGCTCATCATGAGAGAACATTAGAAAACATGTAATCAATGAACATAAGACATCACTTCCAGACCTTACTTAGGTCCTAAAGTAAAACAAGAAGTAAATCATCACAATTAGCACAAACCTGTGACAATATGACACCTAGCGTATACCTGTAGTTCGGTAGTTATCCTTTCTCTTCAAGTTATCACACTTCTCTAGCACTAAACCACTCTAAACTTTATTTTTCTAAGGGTTTAAGAAAGATAAAGATAAAGCAAAAGTGAGAAAAAGCTAATGTTTATCCGTTGAAAAGTCAAAATTAAGTCATGTACGGTCGTATGGATTCCTGTACACCCGTACCGACCCAAAGGCTCCATTTGGTATGTCGTACCATACGTTGGTACGCCCACACCACTGTAAAATGACTGATGCGCTATTGATGCACCAATTTTCCTACGAGCAATGGTATAATTATACAACCAAATGGTATACCCGTACAGTCTCCAGGAACTCAATGTGTCACACCCGGCCCATACCCAGGAGGACATGCTCCCGTAGCACAGACAGCGGCCCCCAAAAGAAGACCAGTGCCCGCACCACAAGGGATGCATCGTGAATACGTCGTATGGGGACACACTCTAAGCCTAATGGTGGTTGTGCAACGGAAACAACGTGATGCATAATCATATACCCAGGATCCATTCATCATGCACTCAAGCAACATACAAGAACAGGCTATACCGTATATCATATAAACAAAACCTGTTATACAATCAGTGAGTGCCTACATAAAACCACCAAAAGCTATACAATAAGTACAAGACTACTGCCACCCTAGCTACACAACAAAACGGAGCCGGAGTATGCCTCAGTAGTCCTGTACCAAGTCAAGATTGATCCGTCTCAGCTGACGACCTCTAATCCTTTTCTGATCGCTCTCCCATGGGCTTTAAACCTACGTTCATCAAATGACAAACGCTGAGATAAAACTCAATGGTGCTAGAAACACATATAAACAATCATGAAACATATAGCAGTTCATCATAAACATCATATGCAATGCAAATGTCAATGTTTCTATCATTCACCCTCATTCACTCTTGTTTTCCTGAATTATGCACATTCCTTTCGCACACGCTGGATCCCGATAGGTACCGGTACTCATCTCTCGTAGGAGGCCATATAACTGTTGAGTGCTCTGCACTCTATATCTATCTCCCATCTCAGGAGAATATATATATAATGATTCCCGAAGGAATCCCATTCATTATTGATCCAGTGTGCCCAGAGCTGAGCTTTGCCCTCATTTCCCATTTTCTTTTCA
Source organism: Dalechampia spathulata (assembly GCA_948192965.1). Classification (NCBI taxonomy): domain Eukaryota; kingdom Viridiplantae; phylum Streptophyta; class Magnoliopsida; order Malpighiales; family Euphorbiaceae; genus Dalechampia; species Dalechampia spathulata. The sequence goes on from CANYBF010334622.1 coordinate 3,402, forward strand.
CTCTTTCTATCCTCATCAATCATTGACATGCATGTCAGCATGTCATGTACATTAATTCATCATAAACATGGAAGCTTGAACAATTCATTGCATTAGCAAGCAAGGAAAGCATCAACCCAAGCATTCCAATCATAACCATACGTATAGCAAGCCTCAATCAATGAAATACTAGACAGAAATACAAGCATAGACTTCATTCAAGCCCTAAAGCAATAACCGTAAGTCAAAAACGGCATAAGACATTAACTAGCACTAACCTCAAAAGCAAGCTATTTCTAGCTTCACCCGATAATCCTATCTTTACTTGTATTCAACTTCTATCTCGCGTTCTCGGACGCTAGCGACATTTAGAATCCTCAAGTAGGATATTTGGTAGGGTTTAGGGGGTGTTTAAGTTGAAGAAAAAGGGATAAAACCTATGGAAAACCATCTATTTTTAGCCTTAAAAGTCAAATTTAAAGTCACGTATGGCCGTACGGAATTGGTATGCCCGTACCGACCCTAAACTCCTGATAAACCCAATTTCCTGCGAGCAACCGTACGCCCGTACCCCCATTTGGTACGCCTGTACGTACTCGAAGTTACTGACAAACTAAAATTCCTACGAGCTCGCATCCGGCCGTACCGCCCTTTGGTACGCCCGTACGCCCTCCAGGCCCTAAAACCCCTGTATTCCCCTGTCTCGTACGACCGTATGCCCAATACATACGCCCGTACCACTCCCTAAAATCACATAACCTGCCTTTTGGCAAGCTTAACTCATCTGTAACCATCCCAAAACGTCCATACAAAACCTATAACACTTCAAAACACATTCCTAACCTCCTATACTTGTCGTCCCTCATCCAACCGAGAAGTCACGCTCCTCAATAAGGCGATGACTCACAAACCAAACACATAAATCATACATATCAATGCATAGCAACACATATACACATAAGCATAAACCATCATCATGCATTCCAATACATCACATATCCATCAGGCAATCCTACCATTCATCTACACGTAGGCACACATAAAGGCATAACTCCTAGGGTCTCTAATGCGGGTGTAACACAATGCCACTCTCCTCTCATGACTGGTACGCCCGTACGGTGACCCATACACCCTTACCACTCCCAACTCTCAATACATATGCCCCATGAAAACTCACTCCTGAAGTACCTATTCCAAAACCAAGCATAACATACAACCATAACATCTAAAATATCAATCATCTCTCCTCATAACACATTTAGCATTCCATCATAACTTTCATACGTCATGCATATTCAACATAATCAAGAAGTACAACCTCATGACATAACTAACATGCAAACCAAGAAATTATCATTCTAATTCATACATCAAACATACTCAAATACATATATGATTCCACTACATGCACACTCATCACAATATCATGCACCATACATACCTATCATTCATTCATCGGTTTGCATGCAATAGTGCAACATATAAATAGTATCACTAATGTAGGCATGATAACTCTCTCCCCTTAAAAAGAAATTTCATCCCAAAATTCTAACCTGACTTACTAAGAAACCAGTGAGGATACTACTACCTCATAACAGACTCTTATTCCCATATGGCATCCTGTCCCGTATAGTGATCCCACAATACCTTCACTAATGGTATCTGTTTATTCCTCAACTGTTTAATCTCTCTAGCCAATATCTGAATCGGCTCTTCACTATAAGATAAATCAGGTTAGATCTCAATAGATTCCACTGGAAGCACATGAGATGGATCTGATCTGTACTTCCTCAACATAGAGACATGAAATACATTATGAATTCAATCCAAGTCTGGTGGTAAGGCTAATCTGTAGGCCAATGGTCCCACTCTCTCCAATACCTCGTACGGGACCGAATCCCCTAATCATTTTCCATGGAGACACTTTGAGAACCACTTTATCTCTGACCTTATATTCTATGTCATGTCTTGTCTCTTTAAATCCATATAAGACTTATGTCTATTAATTGCCATCTTCAGTTGGGTCTTAATCAACTATACTTGCCCTTCGATCTATTGTACCAGTTTGGGACAAATCAATCTCCGTTCACCAACTTCATCCCAATGCAAAGGCTTCTTATATCTTCTACCATACAATGCTTCATAAGGAGCCATCTATATACTGGACTGATAACTGTTATTGTAAGCGATTTCAATCAATGGCAAATATCTATCACAATTACCTTCCCACTCAAGGATACATGCACATAACATATCCTCTAAGATTTGTATCACTCTCTCTGACTGAGGATGAAAAGCAATACTAAAATGAACTCTAGTACCCAAAGCTCTTTGAAAAGTACCCCAAAATCGAGACGTAAATCATGGATCTCTGTCTGATACAATAGATGATGGAATCCCATGTAATCAAACAATCTCATCCACATATCATCCTACCAATCCTTCCTGACTATAGTCCATACGTACAGGTAAGAAGTGAGCTATCTTTATTAACCTGTCGACTATTACCCATACCACATCGTGCTTAGCTTACATCATCGGTAACCCTGTGACAAAATCCATTATGACACAATCCTACTTCCATTCTGGTATCGATAATGGACTAAGTAACCCAGTCGGTACTTGGTGTTCTGCTTTTACCTGCTGATATATTAAGCATTTGGCAACATAATCTGCTATGTCATTCTTCATATCAACCCACCAGTAATATCGTTTCATATCTCTGTACATCTTTATACCCCCTAGGTGATATGAATATGTTGAACTGTGAGCTTCCTTTAAAATCAGCCTCTTCAACTACTTATCCACAGGAATATACAATTGTGCTCCATGTTTCAGGTTACCATCATCATCCATGGTAAAAAGTGTAGTTTTACCTATATGTACTTTCTGCAACTGTTTCTGGTACTTCTCATCATTCACTGCACCTCTCTTAATTAGATTTGTCAATGTCAGCTTCACTTGCAACTGCAACTGTGCCAAAATACAATCAGATTGCATTATCAATGAAGCATTAAACTGTCGCATCTCTAATACCAGTATCAAGAGTGATTGTTTCAATTTGGTAAATATCTTTTTGCTTAAGGCATCTACTACTAAGTTAACCTTCCCTAGATGATAATCGATCATGTAGTCATAATCTTTAATCAACTCGATCCAATGTCTCTATCTCAAGTTTAATTCCTTCTGTGTGCCTAGATATTTCAAACTCTTGTGATTTGTGTACATATAACATAGCTCACCATATAAATAATATCGCCAGATCTTTAGTGCAAAGACAATGGTTGCCAATTCCAAATCATGAGTAGGGTAGTTCTTCTCGTGTGACTTCAACTGTCTTGAAGCATAGGTAATCACTTTCCGATCTTGCATAAGAACACACCTCAATCCGTTGAGCGAAGCATCACTGTAAATCATAAATTCTTTACTTGGCATGGGTAATATCAGAACTGGAGCTTGAGTTAAACATTCCTTTAATTTGTCAAAACTCCTCTGACATTTCTTTGTCTAATTAAAAGGAATATCCATTCGCAATAGCATCATTAGTGGCATAGCAATCATAGAAAATCCCTTCATAAATCTCCTATAATATCTGGCTAATCCTAGAAAACTACAAACCTCACTTACATTCCATAGAATCTGCCAATTAAGCACAGCTTCTATCTTACTCGGATCCACTCTAATGCCTTCAACTGAGATAACATGTCCTAGAAAGGCCACCTATTCTAACTAGAAGTCACACATCATCATTTTTCCATACAATTGTTTCTCCTATAGTCGTTGCAGTACCAATCTCAAATGCCTGTCATACTCTTTCCGAGTCTTCAAATATACCAATATGTCATTAATGAATACTACGACAAATTGGTCTAGAGAATCCGTAAAAACCATGTTCATCAGTGCCATGAATGCTGATGGTGCATTCATCAACCCGAATGGCATCACTAGAAACTCATAGTGCCCATAGCGAGTCTTGAAAGCTGTCTTCACTATACTATCCTCTTTCACCCAAAGCTGATGATAACCTAATCTTAAATCAATCTTCGAGAATACTATGGCATCCTTAAGCTGATCAAACAAGTTATCAATATATGGCAAAGGATATCTGCTCTTGATTGTCACCTTATTCAGCTGTCTATAGTCAATATACATTCTCATAGTGCCATGCTTCTTATTCATAAATAGTACAGGTGCACCCCACAGTGAAATACTTGGTCTGATGAAACCCTTATCTAGCAATTCTTGCAGCTGTATCTTCAACTCTTCCAATTTGATGGACGCCATTCAATAAGGTGTCATGGAAATAGGTTCAGCACCTGGTAGCACTTCTATCTTGAATTCCACTTCCCTCTCCAGTGGTAACTCTGACAATTCCTCTGGAAACACATCAGGGAAGTCATATACTGTCAAAATCTCTGCCAACTGTACTCCCCTCTATCTCATATCTGTTACATGTGCCAGTATTGCATCACAACCTTGTCACAATAATTTATGTGCTGTCATAACCAAAATTAACCTAGCAGTCACTGATAATACATTGCCCTTTATCTGTATTGTGGCGTATTCTGGATGTTGCAGGGACACTGTCTTCCACTGATAATCCATCACTGCCCTATACTTTGCCAACCATTCCATACCTAATATAATATCATATTCATGAAAAGGCATCTCCACTAGGTTGGATAAAAAATACATATCATGAATGATCAAAGGACACTATCTATAAACTTTATTGACTACCACATCCTTGCCTAGCGGACTAGAAACCACTACCTCATAACCTAACCCCTCACATGATAGATTAAGTAGTTAGGCAAATCCCGTGTTAATATAAGAGTGTGAGGAACCAGGGTCAAACAATACCAATGCATCATGATTAGAGATAAGGATATTACTAATCACCATATCAGAGGCACACTGATCATCATATTGCACCAAGTTATACACTTTAGCAGGAGCCCCAACAGTCTGATTCACGGACCCCTGACTAACACCACGACCTCCTCCGTCATGACCTCTACCTCTGCCTCTACCTCTCTTTGAACTCTAAGAACCCCTAAAACCAGATCTAGACGTTGGGTTCTGCTGATAGGACCTACCTTTAGAAATAGTATGTACTGGCATATCATAACATGTTGGACACTCTCTGGCATAATGACCGGCTTTACCACATCGATAGCATAAATCTGTACCCATCTGGTAAGTCCCATGGTGCGCTCTACCACAAGTACAACATAAACTCGATCCCGTACCTATACTACCATTATGGAATGTAGATCTCCCACTCTATGCCTGTTAGGGTAGCACTAGTCGAACATCAACTGATCGTGAGGGAAAAGAACCCCTGAACTTGCTCCTTTTCTGAACTCCCGATGAGGAACTCAACCCTTTGAACAGTCTCCTTAAAGATTCTTAATGAGCACTCTCCTCTTGCATCGTACGCTCTTGGTTCAGTGCATTAACCATCAGAGCTGAGAAACCCTTATAATTTAAACCAATGCCTTAATTTTTGAATTCAAACCCTATTCAAATCTCTTGCATCTCTCTCTCTTGGCTAGAAGTTAGAATATTGGTCGTATAATAGGCCAATCATGTGAACTCCCTCTCATACTCTGAATTGACATATTCTTTTGCTTCAAGGTGAGGAACTCATGTAACTTCTGATTGGTATAAGAAAAAGGTACATATTTCCGGTGGAACTCCCTTTAGAAGTCATCCCATGTCAGCATATGAGGATATGCCATACTCTAGGGAATGGTCTTCCACCACTCGTAAGCATCATCTTGCAACAGTGAAATAACATACTCAAATTTAGCTATCTCGAGACACTTTAATTGACGTATACAGATCAGTAGTCCCAGCAAAGTTGATAGCCCCATATGATCTCAATTTCTTGAAATCCATCTTGTACTCTTCTCTTAGTTCTACTGGAGGTGGAGCTGGAGCTGTAGGTAGAGTCTGACTCTATATCTGTAGATACTAAAGAAACTAGGCAAACTAAGTTGCCATAGGATCCACAGTTGAAGCATTTGCCTGATTAGCTTGAGGCACCCTCTCACTCGGCTCCCCCTGTCCTTCCTGTCTTGGCTGCCTCTCAATTCTATCCCCTATTTTTGACAAACTCCCTTAGGGATTAAAGTTACCCCCTCTTTCCTCACTGACAATAACTACCCGGTTAGTCATCTAACTTAATCTGTAATACATAAACATAGATCATGACGGTCAGTAGCGGTAAGGATGAACAATACTCCTCCTATGTAGCTTATTAATCATAGGCAGTAGTCCTATCACTCAAAGAAATTACATATCAAGCTAAACCATAGCTCTAATACCACTAAAACATGTCACACCCAGGCCATACCTGGAGTAACATGCCCGTAGCATAAACAATGATCCCCCATAAGGAAACTGTGACTTACACTACTAGGGATATGTACGTACATACTACCTAACATAAGTCGTATGGGTACAAATCATTGTATTTAGTGGTGAAAAAGGGTTGCAGTATGACGTATGTTAATAATCCTTTGCTTAACCTGGATATTCATTCATTCAATTAAAAGTAGTTAAACATCATAGTAATTAGGCAAACATGTTGTATATACATGTCATTATTCACCAGTTCATACATTAAGTTTAATACAATTACATGTACACCCTATAAATATATCACCACCAAAATACAATGGTAACTATTACCTCTATAATCAATAAAGAACTACATTAACAAAATGGAAGGAGCATGCTTCAGATGTCAAGTACCACTTCAAGAATAAGATCCTCACACAATCTGACTCTCTGCTGAACCCGTCGGTCACTTCTCTGAACGCTCACCTGAAGACTCAGTACCTACGTTCATCAAATAATAAACACTGGGTGTAAAACTCAATGGTGCTAGATGAACATATACGTACACACACAATCATAATCATACTCAACCATGAACCAAGGTAAGATAATATCATCCTATGCAATAACATTCTTCAATTCAAGCACCCTCATAGTGTTCTATTAACCATAATGAGCATAAGTGGACACATTACCTTTCCCAATGTACATGATTAGAATACAAACATGCTATGCAATCTTCCTCATCCTCTTTTCTTCTTTACATTCCCTCTTATTTTCTTGGATAATTGTGCACAATTCTCTCACTATCTCCCGAAGGAGGGCATTTAACTATGTGGTTCTATGAACCCATTTCTTTACTGTAGGTCTTGAGACTCATCTCCCATAAGAGGGCATTAAACTGTATAATTCCTTGAGGGAATCCATCATCTGTACGACCCAGTATGTCCAAAGCATATAGCTCTGTAATCATCTCTCTCTTTTCCTTTCTTTTTCCCTCATACATCTCCATGCATGCCATGAATGTCTTTATGCATATGGAACACATATCATACCATATAAATGATGCTTTCAAGGATGTATGCTAAGCTCATCATGAGAGAACATTGGAAAACATGTAATCAATGAACATAAGACATCACTTCCGACCTTACTTAGGTCCCAAAGTAAAACAAGAAGTAAATCATCATAACTAGCATAAACCTATGACAATATGACACCTAGCATATACCCGTAGTTTGGTAGCTATCCTTTCTCTTCAAGCTCTCATACTTCTCTAGCACTAAACCACTCTAAACTCTATTTTTCTAAGGATTTAAGAAAGATAAGGATAAAGCAAAAGTGAGAAAAAGCTAATGTTTATCCATTGAAAAGTCAAAATTCAGTCACGCACAGTTGTACAGATTCTTGTATGCCCGTACCGACCTAAAGGCTCCATTTAGTACGACCGTACCATACATTGGTATGCCCACACCACCGTAAAATGACTAATGTACTACTGATGCACTAATTTTCCTGCGAGTAACGGTACGACCGTACGACCAAACGGTACGCCTATATAGTCTCCAGGAACTCAATGCCACTCTCCTCTCATGACTGATACGCCCATATAGTGACCCGTACGCCCGTACCACTCCCAACTCTCAATATATACTCCCCATGAAAACTCGCTCCCGAAGTACCTATTCCAAAACCAAGCATAACACATAACCATAACATCTAAAATATCAATCCTCTCTCCTCATAACACATTTAGCATTCCATCATAACTTTCATACGTCATGCATATTCAACATAATCAAGAAGTACAACCTCATGACATAAGTAACATTCAAACCAAGAAATTATCATTCCAATTCATACATCAAACATACTCAGATACATATATGATTCCACTGTTGTAAGAGTAGCGCACCTTGGACGCGGGAGCGCTGCACGCTGTTCGGCGTGAGATGCCGTGGTGCTTGTTCTCAATGGCGCAATTCCATAGTTGATTGGTCTTTAACCTAGAAAGATCGCGTCGAGGTTATTAATGGAGTCGCCACCTAGTTTGTTTTTGTCAATTCAATTGAATGACTAGACAACCAGGAAATAAAACCCAGGCCTCCCT
>CANYBF010334884.1:0-26101 GCA_948192965.1 Dalechampia spathulata
GAATAAATTAATTTAATTAATATATTAATTAAATTATTTATTATGATAGCTTAAGTAATTAATTAACCGAGTAGCTCAAGTAATTAATTAACTGAGTAATTGTAAAGCTTAGTTAACTGTTTCCTCAGCTCGTGGAACGTGAGAAGTGGAATGCAAAATTAAGCTACGTGGGATGGTTGGTTACAATTACGTGGATCAAGCAGTTGGAAGAAGATGGTTTTAAAAGGCAGAAACGAAGAAAGAAAGGCATCATCATCAGCATCAAAGGACAAAACAAAAACAAGAAAACACAAGAAAATATTTGCGTTTGGCTATCAAAGCCTTGTTTATTTTTCATGCATTCTTTTCCTTATTATTCTTCATCACGCTTCAATACAAATTCCTCAAGCTATTTTTTGCATTTCTCAAGAACTATTCCCAAACTAGCTAATACATTTACGTCCAAGCAAATTGTTCCAAAGAGCTTGGGGATTCACAATCGCTAGGCGCATTTATTGAGGTTTTTTCCTCTGGCACGTCTGCAACACACGTTTTTCCAATTTCGTGCTAAACAATACTATATATTTCTAATTTCATCTATTGTCAGATTTATTAGACTTAAAAATTGAAATAAAATTAAAGAAAATAAATTATTTGAATTGTCAAAAAGATAATTACAGTATTGAATGAAAAAACTATTAGAATATAATTATGCTGTAAAATGAAAATAAAATTAAAAGATAATTTAATAAAATTAAATGAAGGAATATGATAAAATAAAAAGAAGTTAAATGTAGTGATTTAATTGAAATTTTTGGTTTGAATTTTTAAAGATAGAATATTGATTTTGGTAATTGATTGGTTCATCACTCCTCAGCAGTCTACATTCTCTATTGCTAATATACTTAATAAGCATGTAACTAACTTTCAGGAATTCACAAGCTCCATCTAACCTATTAACTCTATGTTTGATTTTTCACACATATACCCACTTTTCATTAAATGTTGGTCAAATTTAAATGGTAAAATCTATTTTTAATTTTAACTTCATATTTATTTTTATATTTAATTAATAGTATAATTTTATGTTTTTGAAATATCATATTAATATAATTATTTTAAATCAAATAATTAAAATTGATTTATAATAAAAATGATTTAAACACAATTAATCAGTAAAAAGCTACAGATGCGGAATCTCACCTCCCATCTATTTCTTTTATAGAAAAATTGGTTGTATAGAGACAAAGATTCACGGGATGGTGGACAAAAACTTGAATTTTCAAAAATTATACGTTAATTTTGTTGCTGGAGATGCAATATTGATGAAAGCAAACTATGCTTAAAAAGGAACCATAACTAATTTACTTTCATATATGCAAGAAAGAAAGAGAGTATGACACTCACGGGATCATTTGAAAAAGTTGCCGCCGGCGCAAGACTCGCATTCATCATTACTTAATCCTTTGTTCAAGTGTCCGCCTATTATTAGCCCTCCATTCCGGCGTCACGTCATCCCTCTAGCATTAATTGATTTCACCTGTTTGGCGATCATCTCCTCCATCACTTTCGTCTCCCTCCATTCTCGCTCGCATCAGAAACATCTCCCATCCTTATCTATTAAACCTCCCTTATTTAGAGTATATCCATTCGTTTTCTTTTTGTCATATTATGTCCTTTCATACAATAGGTATGGGGCTAATTTAAACTTTAATCATAATTTTAAAATTACGTTGAAAAATTAAAATTTAATTTAATTTTTTATACGAGTAATATAACATAAAATTAAAAAGAATAAAATGTATAATACAAACGATATAGTTAATATGAAAAATAAAAATAAACAAATATTAATTAGAAAAAAAATAATAAATTAAATAATATTTAAATCAAATTAACAAATTAAGTTATCATATTATATAATTTTTTTCGAGACACATATATATTTGATAATAAATAATCTAAATATATATATTTTTTTGTATATTACATAATATGATGATATAAAAATATGAAATATAATTGGATGTATTAATTATAATTTCAAAAATTTTAAATTTAATTAAAAGAATTAAACTAAGGCGGGACTCTATTTTGTTGGTAAAACAATAGTTATTTCCATAAATTTCATTTTTCGTAACAGTAAATAGAGGAAAATAGGTTGTCAAACATCCATTAACTGACGTAAAAGCAAATTTACCCAAGTTAACATTAATTAATTAATTTTGATTAATATTCATTTTAACTCGCTAATTCATGTCCACGTGTCTGATGCTTCGCCGTTTCTGGTACAAATAACTCCTCGCCAGCATTTTCTTTCCATTCCATTCCCTCCGCTTATTTTACTGTTCCTTTCTGCCGCCTGTATGTTTTTGACGGTTGGCTGCGTCGGAGAAACTTAGAAACAAAGCTTCAGTGTATAAAATAACACGCCGTCGTTTCTTCGGTTTCTTCCGTTGATAGCCAACTCTATTTGCTTGTAGTCATTTCTTCTTTCAATGGCGGAAGTTAATAATCTTCCTACTGCATCCTCAATGTATCTCTACGGAGAGATTGATCTGAAAATAATCGAAGCTCGACGGTTACCTAATATGGATTTATTGTCAGAGCGTATTCGCCGCTGTTTAGTCGCATTTGACGGTTGCCGTAAACCTTGCGGTACAGAACACAAACACGATCACCAACGCAAAATTATAACCAGTGATCCATATGTCACCGTTTGCATTGCCGGAGCTACCCTAGCCCGCACGCGTGTGATCTCAAACTCTCAAAGTCCTTTCTGGAATGAGCATTTCAAGATTCCCGTTGCCCACCCTGCCACTCAGGTTGAGTTTCACGTTAAAGATAATGACGTCTTTGGCGCCGACTTGATTGGAACAGCAACTGTGTCGGTCGAGAAAATTATCTCCGGCGAAACGATTTGCGAATGGCTTCCAATAATTGGAACTTATGGAAAACCGCCAAAATCAAATTGTGCAGTTAGTATAGAAATGAAATTCACGCAATGTGTGGGGAATCCGATATACCAACGAGGTATTCCCACATTTCCAGGCGATCACGGTGTTCCAAACTGTTATTTCCCAGTCCGTCATGGAAGTTCCGTTACGCTGTATCAGGACGCGCACGTGCCGGATTCTTTATTACCGGAGATTAAGTTGGATAACGACGTCGTATACAAGCATGGGAAATGCTGGGAGGATATCTGTCACGCTATATTAGAAGCGCATCATTTAGTGTATGTTGTAGGTTGGTCTATTTATCATAAGATCAAATTAGTTAGAGAGCCAACAAAGCCATTACCTAGCGGTGGGAATTTGAATTTGGGGGATTTGTTAAAGTATAAATCACAAGAAGGCGTTAGGGTTTTAATGCTTGTTTGGGATGATAAAACTTCTCATAGCAAGTTTTTCATTAATACGGTATTGAGTTTTACTCTTTTCGTTGACTCTCAAATCGGGTTCTTATTATTTTGGTGTTGTTTTTGAGAGATTAGAATTTCTAAAATTTTCAAGTTCCATTTGGTATTTGATCTGCAGACTGGAGTTATGCAAACGCATGATGAAGAAACTAGAAAGTTCTTCAAGCATTCTTCCGTGAATTGTGTGTTATCACCGCGTTATGCCAGCAGTAAGCTTAGCATTTTCAAGCAACAGGCATGCTTATACAGCGTTCCCCGTTTGTCTTTTCCTGCTTTTTATAATTCTTCCATAGAAAGAGATGCCTATCATCATCATCATCATTACTATATGAGTTATTTTGTTATTAAATTTTGCTTGAATGCTGAAAGCTTGAAATTTACCATCAGGAATTCAGTTCTTGGATTAGAGACAGTTTAACCTGGAAATAATCCACCCTAGGATTTATGTACTGAAAATTGAAAGATCTCGAGTGAATCATCACTTAGAAATTGATGGATCATCTGTTGCAATATAGGCTGTATGATGGTTTATCAACAGTATTTGAGCTAAGATTTGTGGCTTCAGTTTCTTCGATGTCTATTAATTTAATGAAGATGGTTCTGGAATCAGTTTCCGAATTCTAGAAGTGTACACTCCTAGATTTAGCATCTGCACAGTTAAGTGGAAAAAAAATATGGGGATCCTTTTCTGCTTTTGACAGTTTTTTCTGTGACATTTCTTCAGGTAGTTGGGACCCTTTTTACACATCATCAAAAATGTGTGATTGTGGATTCACAAGCATCTGGGAACAATAGGAAGATAAGTGCTTTTATAGGAGGTTTGGATCTTTGTGATGGGCGCTATGATACACCAGAACATAGGTTGTTCCGGGATCTTGACACTGTATTTCAGGATGATTATCATAACCCAACTATTCCTGTGAGTATATATATATTCCCTATAAATTTATTTTCATTTATTTCCAATCTTTGGTCTTTTTAACAGAAATGGTTTAGACGTAAAAGAAATTTAGGTGTTGAATTAGGACTTGCCTTTGCAATCCACTGTCATCATGGAAAACAAATATAGCTGGATGTTTCACCATAAATGTAAAATAAAAACCTAAAATCAATTTGACTCCCTCAACTCTGAATGTAAATAAAGCTATATGCCACCATTGGAACCGTTGTCCTTAGATTTATAGAATATACCACCGTTGACTCTTGTAGAGTGTCTCTTTTTTTCTCATTTTTCACCTTAAATGATAGGCAGGAACCAAGGGTCCAAGAGAACCATGGCATGATTGGCATTGTAGAATTGAAGGACCTGCTGCATATGACATTCTTACAAACTTTGAGCAGCGATGGAAAAGAGCCTCAAAATGGTCAGAGTTTGGACAGCGTGTCAAAAGAGTAACTCATTGGCATGACGATTCCTTGATAAAGTTAGAACGTATTTCTTGGATACTTAGTCCTAGCCCATCAATTCCAAGTGATGATCCTAAATTATGGGTGTCCAATGATGATGACCCTGAAAACTGGCATGTTCAGGTTAATCAGCTTGCATTTCAATCAGGAAAACTTTTTGTTTTTTCATGATATTTAGTCTTACCAGTTCCTACATCGACAGGTTTTCCGGTCTATAGATTCAGGTTCACTAAAGGGTTTTCCTAAGCATGTTCATCAGGCTGAGGAACAGGTAGCTTATGATACGGTAGAAAACTTGTCCTTAATTTGCTATGTCTTTGCTTTGTCCTGCATGATCAATTAACCTCACGACTTTCTGATATTATTGCAGAACCTCATCTGTGCTAAAAATCTGGTAATTGACAAGAGCATCCAGACAGCATATATACAAGCAATCAGATCTGCCCAACACTTCATATATATAGAGAATCAATATTTCATTGGTTCATCATATGCATGGCCTTCTTACAAAGAAGCAGGTTTAGCTGCCTTCCACATTACTTTTTTGGATGATTTACTTGCGTGAATGAGTATTTTCTTCCATAAACTTGCATGGGCAAAAACTTCTTTGTTTTCAAAAAGTAATGGAAGCACTTGTTTAAAATATCTTCACTTCTAAAGCATGCAGAGTTATTGAGATAAAAAATATGCAATTTCACTTTTGGATTAGATCATGAAGTGGTTGTACTTCACACAGTGAATGCCTTCTAATTTCACAGAATTGACTACTGCTGCACATTTAATGATCACATTGGCAATTACCAGTGCCTTTATCTTGTATCTTCCTTTGAACCATAGAGGTATTCTTTTTCCCTCAGTTTATTTCTTTTGCTATGATTAGGGGCTGATAATTTGATACCTATGGAGTTGGCACTAAAGATTGCCAGTAAAATTCAAGCAAAGGAAAGATTTGCAGTTTATGTTGTCATACCAATGTGGCCTGAGGGCGTTCCCTCTTCTGCAGCTGTACAAGAAATTCTCTTTTGGCAGGTAACAATGCATTTGGTTTTGTTAACTGTAGTTTACGAGTGAAGAAAAGTAAAGAGGAAGAAGCCAAATTGATCTCAGATGAATCTCTTTTATTTCCAGTGATATCTAGAGTTCCATTCATGGTGTGTTGAAGTTATTAAATGCTGATTCCTATAAAAATTGTTATAAGAAAGTGGTTTTCTTTTCTTCTCTTTTTTTTTGTTTATCTTTTTTAATCTCTATTAGAAAGTCTTCTGTCTACTCTGAAAGAATTCATCATTTCTCTATCTGCAATTTTGTTGACGAGCAAATGCATTGAGCGGTGAATGCATTCTTGCTCTCTTCATTGGTTAACTTTTCTAGAATTTCATGTTGAGCCATTCAAACTTAATCCTTTGATCTATTGGTTGTATTTCCATATTGGTGGCGTAAGTTTGGAACTGGTATTTTAATCATATACCAAAGTTTCTATTTCTTGCTTCTACAGGGACAGACGATGCAAATGATGTATGAGGTCATAGCAAGGGAATTAAAATCCATGAACCTTGAGGATTCTCATCCACAAGACTACCTAAATTTCTACTGTCTTGGTAATAGAGAAGAACTTCCAAAAGATAAGTCGGATTCAAGTAATAAATCTTCCCAATCTGGAGATGAGGTAATCATTCTATATGGAATTTGCTTTCCACATCATACCTATGAATGAAGCCAGCACCTTTGGTTATTGAGTTTCTGCTGATGGGACTGTTACACAGTACTCCATGACGTAAATTTTCAGGCAACTCTTTTATGAATGCGTTGTGGTCCGATAGTGAATAAGCTTGCAGTAGAAATTGCTCTCATTATTGTTATCAGCACTATGGCTTAAACCATATGAAGTCAGCATCTTCTTCTAATTCCCACTTGTCACCATTTTAATGTTTGGAAATGCTTGAAAATAAATAATTCTATCAGAAAAGTCGCTTCAGTTTTGTCGAATGCGTCTTCAACCATTTTCTATCCTAAACTTTTAGGATGAAAAGCATATGCATGATTCAAATTATTATTCTTCTCATAAAGTTTCTAATAACTTTGCCATAACTGATTTTCAGGTTTCGGCCTCCCAAAAAAATCAGCGCTTTATGATTTATGTGCATGCCAAGGGAATGATAGTAGATGATGAGTATGTAATAGTGGGTTCTGCTAACATTAATCAAAGATCCATGGCTGGTTCAAGAGATACTGAGATTGCAATGGGTGCATATCAACCCAATCACACTTGGGGCAATAAAAAGAAACATCCACGAGGCCAGGTATTTTTATAATTCCATACATCGGTTTGTTTAGCTTTGGAGTTAGCCAGAGGTTGCTGGACCAATTGGATGGACCAGTGAACCAGTTGAATGGCCTCAAGTAACCAAGTTATGGTTCATGCATCTTCCATCGAGTAGTGGGTCGGATTCTGTTGTCTGTTTATGCAACCCAAGACAATCTAACCAACAAAAAAATATATGATACATCTTTCAGGTATATGGCTACAGAATGTCACTGTGGGCAGAACACTTGGGATTGGTCGATAGCTTATTCGATGAGGCGGAAACTTTGGACTGTGTGAAGACTGTGAATAAGATAGCTGAAGATAACTGGAGAAGATACTCACAGGAGGAATTTTCACCATTACAGGGATTCCTTATGAAATACCCTTTGGAGGTAGACCAAAATGGCAAAGTAAGACCCATACCTGGACAAGAAACTTTCCCGGATGTGGGTGGAAAGGTTCTTGGAGCACGCTCGACTTTTCCTCATTCATTGACTACTTAGTGGTCCACGTTTCTGGTACTGTTTTCATTTCGTTATTACTTTGATTTTTTTTTAGCAGTAGAGCCTATAGTTGACATTGTTATGAAGCTTATGAGAGATTTAGAAGCCCTTTTTTCTGGACAGGTTCTGGATTTCCTGGCTTCCAATTTGTGGTAGGGCAATCTGATGTACAAAAGAAACAATGCCATTGTACCATTTGCCATGATATAAATTCATTATTGATGACGAATTGTGAATATCGTCGAATCAAGTACGAGCTTAGAAATTAACATTTTATTCTTCCCAAGCTCTTCAAAGCCCCAATTTCCAGAAATGAACAATCATAAACACAAGGCACACCATTTCCAGAGATGTGAAGCTGTACATTGCAGATGATGAGCTCCAAGTTTGATGGCAATTTCAGCCCACAACGAGGCTCTCCTTTCACGAGTTCTTTGGGAAGCTAATGAATGTATTCATTGCTTAATGAAAACACATTACATCCAATACCTATTTCCTCGACTGTGGATCAAAACAAGGATTTCTACCTTATCTAATAACCAATGCCTGTTTGGAAGACTTTTCTTTTTCTTTTTATGAATTCATTTTATCACATATGATTAGATAACTGACAGTTTTGAATGAGTAATGAGTAATTTTAAATTAATATTAGTTCGATTTATCATCCTTTTTGTTCATCATTATTAATAGATCATTAATATTTATTATTACTTTGTTCCACACTACATCTTTTCGTTCTCCTTACATCATATGATAGATATATAGATGTATATTTACTTATATGATATATATAATTATATAGAAAAATTTAACAAGATAAATAATTTTTAAAATAAAAATAAATTACTTTTTTTATAATTATTGATATTTTATTTTAAAATTTATTATATTTACTATTTTTCATATATTTTTTAAAATTTGATTATTATGATGACGGTTGGAAGTTGTTAATAAACCATAATAAAGATGATGATTTGATAATATGGTTACTAACATTAATTATTTCCATATATTTCACATTCTAAAATTAGATTGGATCAAAAATGATAATTTTAAAGGTTTTAAAAATTTGACATGAAAATTAAACTTAAGAAGTGAAATTTTATTAATTTTCTCTTAATAATACCTTTTGATGTAATGGGTGTTTGATAATCTAATTTAAAATGATTAAATACTTAAATTAAAATATTTAAGTTAAGTTTAATAACATAATTTAAATTAATTTTTTAATTAAGTAAAATAACACTTAAAATAATAAGTTGAAGAATTTTTGTTTGTATTTCAAAATTTTTTACAAAAAAACTTTTATATCATTAAATAAATATAATAATAAATATTTAAAATTATATCAAAAATTAAATATATGAAATAAATCAATTTTATAGAATTTATAATAATTTAATTTATCAAATAATTTATCCATTTAGTATTTAAAATTTTCAGTACTTATCTTATTTAATATTTAAATCTTAGTATTAAATTTTTTGATACTGAAAATTGAAGAAATGAATAATAAATCCATAAAAAATCATTCGGGTGGGTTATTAAGGGAGCATATATGGGCCGTTAATATGACAAAATCACACAACCACCCCTTGTTTTTTAAAAATTATTCTATTCGTACCCAACAGACATTTTTCCTATCTTTTAGCACCCAATTTCCTTGGTCTATCCATACATCATTTTAGATCTGAATTCTAGTTTTGTAATTCATTATATACATTTTATAATAAATTTATCATGACATATTACCCTTCCGATCCGTTCTCTTGTAGGATCAATCTCTAGCCTCTCAGTAGTTATATGTATATGATGACCATAATAATAAATATAATACATTTATAATCTTTCCAATTTGATATATTTTATTTATTTTATTTTGATTTATTTCATTTTTACATCCCAATTTATTTATTTATATATTTTTTAATATATGTTACAATAAATTTATTTTCATTTAAAATGTATATAATATATATTTTATATTTAATCTTTTTTAATCTTTAAATTTATTATTTTTATAAAAATTAAAAATAAATGATAAATAAAATTAAAATATTTAAATAATAAAAAATTAAAATTTACAAATTAGATTAAAAATTATAATAAATTTAAATATTTAAAATATAGAAATAAATAAATATAGATATATATATATAGAAATAAAAAGAAGATGAAGTGACATGAGATAAAAATGAGGAAAGGGGGGGCCTGAGAGAGAGGCAGGTGAGATTGAGTTGACAAGGAAGTAAGCAGTGAGTTCTGCGATCACCATCACAACCATCCGTCAATCTGCTTAATCATTTCCTATTTTGAAAACTCAATCAGGACATGCTCTTCTCCACCCACCCTCCCTTTTGGCCGTCTTCTTTCATTCCTCATTTTCCATTCCAATGCTTTTCCGGCAGGGCAACGACGCCATTAATTAAAAAGCGCATTTACATAGTTGCATAAGAGCAGGCAGCCCACATGCACGAACCAATCAACATCTAAACAATTACTACTACATCACCTTTTCTTTTGGCAATAATTGATCTCACAAGGTAAGGAAAATCTTTCCTTTTTTAACCGCCCTCTTCCTTCAACCATTTTCTTCTTCCTTACCCTTCATCGGAAGACCGACCCTGTGCCATTCCGACTGTGACATTTCAACCAATTATACGTTCATGTTAATGACTACAAGTTGATATTTTTAGTAAAAAACTCTCCAAGTTGATCATCTTTCCCTATACTACAAAGAAAAAGCAAAAACACCCAACAACATTGTCAGCAAGATAATTAGATTTTGAATGGAAACTTTGATTTAATGCAAGCAAGAGGATGATGGTTTCGCGTAGGAACGGCTATGGAATCATTCATAGAAGAAAACAAGTAAATATTTCAGAGTGGCACTTGTTCTTAAATGCTTAATGATTCCACCATGCTCTCTATCCCTCCCACCAATTAAAGGTAATTAGTATAAAAAATATTAAAATTAGAATTAATGTCAATTTATTTTTGATGTAAGATGATTAATTTTTCAAAGGGTAATTATGAATAATGATACTTGGAAAATTTGAATGATAATGGAATATAATGAGAGGAAGGAATTTAAGCAAATTTGAAATGGAATGCAAGTCCCAAGTATTTCCTGTTTGGCATTATGACCACTTTGATGTTTTAGCTTCTAAAAGCCTTTTTCTTTTTATTTTCAAATATCTTAATTAATTTATAAATACATATATTTATTATTTAATTTTATAAGATAAATACAACAATTCAGCCAATAGCAGCTCAAATCTAAGTTTTTTTTATTAAAATTCAATCTATATAAATCTTATTTCTTGAATAAAATATTTTAATATAAGGTATAAATAATACATTCAATATTTATATTATTCATATATAATCTTATATAATAAATGGAATGGAATGGAATGATATTTTAAAGGAATAATTGAAAAGAAAGGTGTTTTTGACTGGAGCTTGAACCTGTAAATGTCAAAGCTGAGTACTTGTTTTCAATAATTTCATGGAAGAACACTTTTGTAATCAAACAAAATAAAATCAACTCTACTTTTTGAACATCCAACTTTCTAAATAAATAATATAATAATATTAATTTATTAATGATATAATAAAATTGATATATTAATTTAATTTAAATATAATTTATAAATTATATTAGTTTTGATATGTTATTTAACTTAAATTATTTTATTTTATTTTATTTTTATAAGATAATTGGGTTATATATACATTATTTATTCAAATCAATTAAAAATTAAATTTCATCTTTCTTAATAAATAAAAAATTAATTCAACAATTACATCTTTTATATTTACATTTGAAGATCAAACTTTGATGTTTAAGACATTTTATTATTTTAATATATAATATATTTTTCATATAATTTTTGATGATATTATTAGTAATATATATTTTTATTATGTGAAATATTTCATTTATTATTACATGTTTTCAAAATTTTTTTACCAAATATTCATGATTAGACTACTATTTTAATTATGTAATAATATAAATAAATAAATTTATACAGATGAATATATTTATAGTATATATAATTAATATGTATAAATATATTTATTATTTAATATAATACAATGAAAATTTTGTGACGTTAAGTTAATACAATAGAAAATAAAAGCAAACAATATTTATATATTATCATAATAATCATGTAAATATTATTCAATCTGAGTTAAATTTTTTTATTTTGAAACATTTAAAATTAAATAATTAAAATTTGATTAAACAATTAAAAATAAAATACGAATAAAAATTACAAGAAACACGAATACTCAAACTGATTAAATTACAAAACTCAAACAATTTTTTTTTATTTTTAAGATTTTATTGTTTAGCCGAAAATCAAATTCACAATTCATGGAAACGTGAATTATCCAACAAATTTCAATTTTATATATTATTTTCAAAGAAAATGAATTGCATGGAATGATTATGAGTTATTTAATATTTATTATAAAAATAAAATAAATTTTAAAATTATATAATACATCATCCCGAAAATGATAGATACCACTTTTTTTTATTATTCGTCTCAAATTATAGCCTATTTAATACTTAGCAGAAATCTCAATTACATTTTTATTTAATCTTTTATTTTCAACATCATTAATCATTTTTAAAATTAAAAAAATACAACTACTTTCTAATTAAAATATTTATTTTTTCTTAATTATTATAAAAATGAAAGTATCTATTAATTTGAAATAAATAAAGCAATAAAATACAAAATATAATAGCAATCAGCGAAATGTATTTTTAAAAAGATTGATTTTAAAATGTTGTCAAACATAGTTAACAATATTTTTTATAATTTTAAATATATTTGTAATTAATTTTTTATTTTTTAAAAAATTATTAAACTAAAAAATATAATTCCTTATACTCGAGATTGAGATTGTACTCCTCTTCTTTTATTTTTTTCTTCTATTTTTCCTTCTTGTATTTTTCTAATTGGAATTCGTTATTAAATTTTTTCAATTATTTATTATATGATTTGATTATATTTTTCATTTTTTAAAATATTTTTATTGTATTTATTTAATATCATTTCAAGATATATATTTACTTACAATCATATATAATATATATTATAAATAAATATATATGTATTTTATAAAATGTTATTTGATAAATATTTATTCATCAATATATACTAACAAATATTTAATTATCATTATATATTATTGTTAGACCCTAGATTTTGATAGTTGAGTCACGTGTGAGTCAATTTAAGTTATTTGCAATTTTTTTAAGTATTTTTTTGTTGGTACGGGCGTACCAGTTTTCGTACGGGCGTACCAAATAACTTTGTTGTGTGGTACGGCCATATGACTGACCGTACCTAATGTGTATTGTTTCATTGAGTTTGGCACGGGCGTACTATTGGGTGGTACGGTCGTACGCCAACTCGCAGGAAAATGGTTTGTCAGGAAACCTGCTTCGATACGGGCGTACCATTGGGTGGTACGGTCGTACGCGAACTCGCAGGAAAATTGTTTGTCAGGAAAACTTAGTTGGTACAAGCGTACCAATCGGTGGTACGATCGTACCACAGTTCCCTCTCTTTTTGTAACAGATAGTTTTGAATCCGTACGGGCGTACGAACAGTACGGTCGTACGTGACTTATAAAATAGACTTTAAAGTCTGTTAAACGACTAGTTTTGAAGCAAAACACTTACTACTTTCAATTCTAACAAGTTGATACTTGCAGAGCAATTTCCTTTGAGCTTCATACATCTGTTTCAAGTAAGTTTCAATTGTATTTTTGTATTTAGTTTTCATTATTGTATTCCCATAACCTAGATATTAGGTTTTGTAATTGTATGATTGGTGTATGATTAATCCTTAGGGATTATACTGTATTTGAGTGATTGTGAGGATAATCATTGTAAAGTTTAGAGTGTAAGCCTTGAAAACTCTAGGGTATTGGATTCATTCTGGAATCCATTTGTAGTTGATTGAGATATTAGTGGAACCCTAAGTCGAGACTTAGGAGAAAGTGGACGTAGGCAAGAGTTTGGCCGAACCACTCTAAAATCGCACGTGTTGCCACTTCCGTACAGGATTTTCATTTGGTATCAAAGCATTTGATGCTCACTGTTGGAAGAAGTAAAATTCTTAAGCTAAAGATCTTATGGCAACCATTGAGAGTT
Organism: Dalechampia spathulata; assembly: GCA_948192965.1. Taxonomy (NCBI): domain Eukaryota; kingdom Viridiplantae; phylum Streptophyta; class Magnoliopsida; order Malpighiales; family Euphorbiaceae; genus Dalechampia; species Dalechampia spathulata. The sequence continues at coordinate 13,797 of CANYBF010334884.1, forward strand.
AATCACATGTAAGACCCCTTTACTTCGATGGAACGGATTATCCGTATTGGAAGCATCAAATGGAAGTATTCTTGGATAGTAGTGGAATTGAGTTATATGATTTACTGAGAAAAGAGTACTCTCCTCCTACAATCACAGTTGATGGAATTGTCTCACTTAAAGATAGAGATGATTGGACAATGGAAGAAATGAATGCGAATTGCCAAAACAAAAAGGCAATGAACATTCTTTATTGTGCTATTAGTCGTGAAGAATTTAGGAGAGTGTCCCATTGTGTTACAGCAAGGTAAGTGTGGATTGCCTTAAAGACTCATCACGAAGAAACAAACCAAGTACGAAACAAGAAGATTCAGTTGCTGACTTATGAATACGAGTTATTCAAAATGAAGGCAAATGAGTCAATCTCTAAGATGTACAATCGACTTATGGTAATCACTAATGGATTGATGAAGCTAAGCAAGATGTATCAAAAGGAAGATATTAATAATTAGATCTTACGAGTATTACCAAAGAAAGATTGGGAGGCTTGAGTAACATCAATCGAAGAAGCAAATGATTTGGCTATCTTGTCTACTGATGTGCTTCTAGGGAAGCTCCTCATACACGAGATAACCCTTAGGCAAGGGGTTGAGGAAGATAAGAGAAGAGGAATTGTGCTCAAAGCCACAAAAAGGAAGGTTCCTCCTCCACAAGCAAAGGAGACCTTGAAGATGAAGTGGCTCTTCTATCCAAATGTGTTAAGAACTTCATTAAGAAGAAGAAGAATGAAAGGGATGGCAAGAAGCCATTTGAGCAAAGAAGGGACTTCAATCTAAGAGACTCAATTAGAAGAGACAATCCAAGGAGGAATCAAACCATATTTTTTGAATGCAACAAACCCGGACACATGAGGAATGAGTGTCCTCTCCTCAACAAACCATCCAAGCCTTTTAAGAAGAAGGCATTAAAAGCTACATGGGATGATGACACCGAGTCAAATGAGGAAATGTCAAATGATGAAGGAGCAACCAACCTATGCTTCATGGCCTTTTTAAATGATGAGGAGAAGGATGAGGTAACTACATCATCTCAATCTTATTATAGTAATGATAAATTTAATGATGATGATGATTGTGGTGCATTAGAAGAATTATTAGAAAAGTATCACCTTTTGATCAAAAAGCATACATCTCTTAAGAATAAGCATGCTTGCATGATTGAGGATAAAAATGTTTTATAAAATGAATTTGACTTTTGTAAAGCAAAATTTGTTAGTATTGAAAAAGAGAACAAAGTTTTGAAGGATGAAAATGACAAGCTTTCAAAAGAAAAAAATTTGTTGAAAGACAACTTATCTTGATTTGAACAAGGTGAGGTTAAGATAGATATTATTTTAAAACACCAAAAGCTTAGTGGTAACAAGGAGGGTCTTGGATTCAATCAAAACTTCTTCTACGCCTCTAAGAGAACAGTTTTTGTCAAAGCCTCTACCTCAAAACAACCTTCAAATGATTTGAAAAAGAAAAATGTTCATCATAAGACTCATAAGGCACATAGGCATGCTAATAAGATGCATCATTGTTCATGCTCTTGTTCACACAATCACAATCACTCGTATGCATCAAAAAGGAAAAGTATGCATAATCATTATAGGTTTAAAAATGCTGTATGTCATTATTGCAATAAGAAAGGGCATGTTACAAATAGATGTTTTATTAGGAAAATGCATTGGAGTGATAATGTAGATGCCTCTAACCTCCAAGGACCCAAATACATTTGGGTACCTAAGAAGAAGTAAATAATTTTGTTTTGATAGGTATGCTTGAGATCCAAAATTGATGAAAATAAATGGTACTTGGATAGTGGATGCTCAAAGCATATGACTTGGAATGCAAGTCTCTTCTCCCATATTGAAGAGTATTCAGGAGGAGACGTGACTTTTGGAGATAATGGTGTAGGTAAGGTTGTTGGAATTGGTAAGATTTGTAAGAATTCCAACTTTTCTCTTAACGAAGTTTTATTAGTTAATGGATTAATACATAATTTTCTTAGTATTAGTTAATTATGTGATAGTGGATTTAAGGTAGTGTTTGATCCTAAATGATCTTATGGGCATAGGATTAGTGACAATAAGTTAGTATTTCAAGGAGAAAGGATAGAGAACATTTACATGATTGATTTAGATTCTACTCTTAACATAGATGTGAAGTGTCTTGTTTTTATAAGTGAAGATTTTTGGTTACGGCATAGAAGGCTTGGACATGCTAGCTTTGAAAGCATCGGCGATCTCGGAAAGGACGAACATGTGGTAGGACTTCCGAAGATCAAATTTACTAAGGACAAGGTATGTGAAGCTTGCCAAATGGGAAAACAGGTAAAATCTTCATTTAAGGCCAAAAAAAAGGTAACTTCTACCAAACCTCTTCAATTATTGCATATGGATCTATTTGGTCCAACTAGGGTAGCTAGCTTAGGTGGTATGCATTATGCATTTGTCATTGTTGATTATTACTCTAGGTTTACTTGGGTTTCATTCTTAGCTCATAAAGATGATGCTTTTCAAAATGTCACTAAAAGGATGCAAAATGAAAAAGGATATTATATCTCATCTATTAGAAGTGATCATGGAAAAGAATTTCAAAATGAGAGTTTTAAATCTTTTGTGAATCACTTGGTATTCACCATAACTTTTCATCTCCTAGAACTCCTTAACAAAATGGGGTAGTTGAGAGGAAAAACTGAACTCTTTATGATATGACACTTACTATGCTTAATGAGTACCAATTGCCTTCGTATTTTTGGGCCGAAGCGGTCAATACCGCTTTTTATGTCACCAATAGAGTTCATTTAAGACCTATTTTGAACAAAACTCCTTATGAGCTATGGAATGGTAGAAAACTAAGAATTTCATACCTTAGAGTAATTGGATGCAAATGCTACATATTGAACACCAAGGATAATCTTGGGAAATTTGATTCTAAGACGGATGAAGGAATTTTCTTAGGTTATGATACTTCTAGCAAATCATATAGGGTATTCAATAAACGTTCTTTAGTTGTTGAGGAATCAATGCATGTTGTGTTTGATGAAACTAACTCCCTTAGTCCAAGAAAGGACATTGATGATGATGATGTAGGTATTCTAATGGAACAAGGAGTTGAAAAAGAATATCAACAAGAAGCTGTTCCCAAAGATGTTGAGAAGGAAGAAATGAATGATCTTCCTCCACACCTAGCAGCAACCAAAATCAATCATGATCTTCCAAAGGAGTGGTAATTTCTAAAAGGGCACTCCAAGGAGCAAATCATAGGTGAAACATCAAAAGGGGTAACAACTTGTTCTAAATTTAAAGATGTTCATAATTATATTGCATTCATTTCTCAAGTTGAGCCTAAGAACATTAAATATGCCTTAAATGATGATAGTTGGGTCTTATCCATGCAAGAAGAGTTAAATCAATTTGATAGGAATAAGGTGTGGACCCTAGTGCCTAAGCCTAAAGATGTGTCAATTATATGTACTAGATGGGTTTTTAGAAATAAGCTTGATGAGGATGGAGTGATTACTAGGAACAAGGCTAGACTTGTAGCTCAAGGGTATTGTCAAGAGGAAGGTATAGATTTTGATGAGACCTTTGCCCCTATAGCTAGATTAGAAGCTATAAGGATGCTATTGGCTTATGCTTCACACATGAACTTCAAATTATTTCAAATGGATGTTAAAAGTGCATTTCTAAATGGTTTTATAAATGAAGAAGTTTTTGTTGCACAACCCCCTGGTTTTGAAGATTTTGAATTTCCAAACCATGTTTTTAAACTTACCAAAGCATTATATGGCCTTAAGTAAGCCCCTAGAGCTTGGTATGATAGGTTAAGTTCATTTCTTATTGATCATGGTTTTGATAAAGGAAAAGCTGACATTACGTTTTTCATTAAGCATTACAAGCATGACATTCTTTTTGTTCAAATTTATGTTGATGACATAATATTTAGTGCTACTAATGAAAAGTTATGCAAGGAGTTCTCTGAGTGTATGCAGGGTGAATTCGAAATGAGCATGATGGGTGAGTTGAAGTACTTCCTTGGATTTCAAGTTAAACAATGTAAAGATGGAATCTTCATCAACCAATTCCAGTATACTCAAGAGATGCTCAAGAAATTTGAATTGGAAGATGCTAAGGCTAGAAAGACTCCAATAAGCACGACTACTAAGCTGTCATTAGATGAAAGTGGGAAGCTAGTGGACCAAAAGAAGTATAGAGGTATGATTGGTAGCCTACTTTATCTAACTGCTTCTAGGCCAGATATTATGTTTGCTGTTTGTATATGTGCTAGATTCCAATCTTCCCCTAGGGAATCTCATTTGAGTACTGTGAAAAGAATTTTTAAATATTTGATTGGAACAATGCATTATGGATTGTGGTATGCTAAAAATGATTGATTTGATTTGATTGCTTATTCTGATGCTGATTTTGCTGGAAACTTGTTGGATAGGAAAAGTACCTCAGGTACTTATCATTTTCTAGGTAATTGCTTGGTTTCTTGGTTTAACAAGAAGCAAAACTGTGTATCCTTGTCTACTACTGAATCAGAATACATATCCGCAGGTTGTTGTTATGCTCAAGTTCTTTGGATTCAACAGCAACTAAGAGATTACAATGTTTGTGTTTCTTGCACCTCTATTAAGTGTGATAACACTAGTGCAATTAATCTTTCTAGGAATCCCGTACAACATTCTAGAACTAAGCACATTAACATTAGACATCATTTTCTACGTGATAATGTGCAAAAAGGGGAAAGTTGTATTAGACTTTGTTGATACAACTCATCAATTAGCCGATATTTTCATTAAACCCCTAAGTGAAGTATGATTGAACTTTATCAAATATGAATTAGGGATGATAGATGGGTCATTTTTGAAATAGGAGTGATGGTGGACTTAGGAAAATTCAAAAATTTTCATAAAATACTCTAACAATTTTTTCCCTGTACGACTGTAAGTGTATTGGTACGCCAGTACAGTTCTTTTACCTTAATCTGGCAGTTTATGGTACGGCCTGAACTGATTTTAGTCCGACCGTACGTAATGTTGTACGATCGTACCAAATTTGGTACACTCGTACGCGTCCTTGTTCAAAATTCTTCTTATTTCCTCGTACGGCCGTACACTTAAGTGGTACGCCCATATGTTGTTCTGAATTCCTAACGTCTGTGTCTTGTATGGCCATACGTCTCACCCGTACACCCATACATGAGATGTATTTTCAAGGCAAATTTGGTCCGTACGACCGTACGCCCAACCCGTACGCTCGTACGCGACGTGAAAAATGCTTTTAAAAGCTCATTTTTTAGTTTTCAACTTATTTTCACTCCAAATTCCTCTAAAATTTCCTCTGAAAATCTCTCCAAACCCCTGGCATTCTGCTTAATCCTTCCATTTTTGTCATTCCGGTTGGGTTTTCACTCTTTTCACTGATTTTTAATTCTAGTTTTTACTATTTTATTAATTATTTCAGTGCCTTTTTAAGATATTTTAATTTTCTGCTTATTCTAGGCCTTTTTAGCTCTAGGTTTGTTAGAGTTTAGTGCTTAGAATTGTATTTTAAACCTGTGTGTCAATTTTTACTAAATTCTGTGCAGGTTTCAGTTTTGAGTTTTTTTTTTAAAACCGCTTTGAAATTCTGCCGAAATTTTCAAAATTTCCATTTTTTTTTACTGTTTTATTGATTTTTACTGATTTTCACTCATGTCTGATCCTGTTGGGCGTGGTGACTCTTCCTCACGGAGAGTCAAAGGCACTGTTCCTCCCGGCTCGAGCCCTCGTGGCTCCTCTACTGCTTCCACCGTGAGGACCTCTATTTTGAGTGAGAAGGTTTTTCTCACTCTCGTTTCGCTTGTTGCCCTACCCTTCGGCAGACCAAACTGGAGGATGAGGTCATAGGCTATTTGGCCAATATTCATTGGTCAAACTTCGCTTTTCTACCTAATCATTACATACAGTCAGTTGCACTCGAGTTCTTACAGTCATTTTCACTTACTACTTCTTTTTCTTATTCCTTCCGTCTCTTTAAGAGACACTACACTCTTTCTCCTACTGACTTCGATGCCATATTTGGCTTTCCTACTGACAGCATTACTAATGCCAAATCTGCGATTTATGATCGTAATTCTTTTTGGAAGGACGTAGCCCTCGACACTACCTTCAAGCTTTCTCGTCAGAAGGCTTCTTGCCTCAAATTTCCTACCTTTTTCTATTGTCATAGGCTCATCTCCTATTTAATCTTTGGGAGATCTGAGTCTAACGACACCATTACTGGCCCTGACCTTCTCTTTCTCTACTGCATGGTCACGGGCACCTCTACACAGTCTGGACATTGGCTTCAGACCTCTTTTCACGAGGTCGGCGTCCAGAAGCAGCCTGGCAGGGCTATTCTTTTTGGTCCTCTTATCCATCACATCTGCCAGCATCTGCATGCTTCCCCCTCCCCCCCTCCCCCCCACCGCTCCCTCTCCAGGACCCCATGGTCCTAATCTTGATCTCTCATTCATCGAGCATTCCATGCTCTATGAACGCACAGTTGATGACGAGTATGTCCTTCACTCAGAGTATATCTCTCGATGGCTCGCACATCTTTAGTCATTGGAGCTTCCCAATGACACTGTTACTCTCTACGACCGGTGAGCTGTAGAGGTACTTCGGAGCATGCAGATTCCTCTGCCCGATGATACACCTGCAGAGTGGCAAGACCAACCTGCTCCTCCTTCTGATGGCGCTGCACGTCAGGCGGCCCTTAGCCGCAAGTGTCAGAGACACTTCTCAGCTGGATCCTCTTCTGCTGATGCTGTTCCGATTCCTCTGATCTAGCTGCCACCTCTATTGATCCTGCTGCCGCTACTCCTTCGATTACTGACTTACTGAATCAACACTTTGCTACTCTCTCCACTGTCGTTGCTAGCCTTGAGCGACGCTTTGACAATGTTGATCAGTAGCTTGCTCATCTTCGTCAGTGTACCACTGCCATTGATCAACGACTTGATCAGTATATGGCTGAGTCCCAAGAGTTTCAGACTTTTGCTACAGAGACTCTCCACTCTATCAGTCTGCTAGTTGATCCATTCATTGTACCTCCATCGAGTCCACCTTCTTCTACGGACCCACAGTGATTTTGTGTTTTTGATATTATCATAGGAGGAGATATGTTTAGATGATATATGTTTTTAGGACTTGAGTTAGTGGAGTTTGTTTATTTCATCCTATGTATTTCATTTCATTGATATATTGATGTATTTTTTGGATATTTTCTATATATGATGTTTATTCAAATTATTTGTTTGTTTGATGTTTGATTTGATATTTATTATCATTGTATTATCATTACTGTTTTATTGTTTAACAATCTTCTTTGTATTTTGTTGTTAAGTGTTATTAAGTGTTTTATAACATGTATTCCAAAATAAAGGGGGATATTTCCAAAATTTTTGAGTCAAATTTTCATTTAAAAGAATTCATGCAAATTGAACTTAAATTGATTGCCAACATCAAAAAGGGGGAGAATGTTAGACCCTAGGTTTTGATAGTTGAGTCACGTGTGAATCAATTTAAGTTATTTGCAATTTTTCTAAGTGTTTCTTTGTTGGTAAGGGCGTACCAAATAGCTTTGTTGTGTGGTACGGCCATACGGCTGGCCGCACCTAGTGTGTATTGTTCCATTGAGTTTGGTACGGGTGTACCATTGGGTGGTACGGCCGTACGCCAACTCGCAGGAAAATGGTTTGTCAGGAAACCTACTTCTATACGGGCGTACCATTGGGTAGTACGGCCGTACCACAATTCCCTCTCTTTTTGTAACGGATAGTTTTGAATCCGTACGAGCGTACGAAAACAGTATGGCCATACGCGACTTATAAAACAAACTTTAAAGTTTGTTAAACGACTAGTTTTGAAGCAGAACACTTACTACTTTCAATTCTAACAAGTTGATACTTGCAGAGCAATTTCCTTTGAGCTTCATACATTTGTGTCAAGTAAGTTTCAATTGTATTTTTGTATTTAGTTCTCATTATATTCCCACAACCTAGATATTAGATTTTGTAATTATGAGATTGGTGTGTGATTAATCCTTAGGAATTATACTGTATTTAAGTGATTGTGAGGACAATCATTGTAAAGGTTAGAGTGTAAGCCTTGAAAACACTGGGGTATTGGATTCATTCGGGAATCCATTTTGTAATTGATTGAGATATTAGTGGAACCCTAAGTTGAGACTTAGAAAAAAATGGACGTAGGCAAAAGTTTGGCCGAACCACTTTAAAATCGCACGTGTTACCACTTACGCACAGGATTTTCAATTATTATATATTTTTCTTCTTTCATCTTCTTCTTTATCATAAAAATTTAAAATAAAAATTAAATTTATATACATTTAAAAATAATAGATAAAATATGAAAGTAAATATTATTTATGTAAAATATATTATTGATTATAAATCTAAAAAAGTAAAATTTATAAATTGAATAAAATTATTGAAATTTATAACTTTTCCATTCAAAGCATAAAAACTTCCGACTTAGAAAATGCAAGAAAAGAGAGATGAAGAGGTTAGGGTTTTCTTTTATCATTAAAATAAGAAAAACCCATGAGAAAGAAAGGGCAGTGGCATTGGCAAGAATATCCATGATGATCTTTTGGATTTGATACTCTTATGTGTGTGTGTATATATGTATATGTATACGTATATGCCACATTTCCCATCTGAAAAACTTATCTCTTGCAGGCTTCCGTTGCTTCCTTTACTTCTCCTTTCAATAATAAATTGATTAATATGACGACCATCCAATCCATCACACTCACCCTCTGCCCTTAATAAACCAACCGTCCCTCTCTCTCTCTCTGTCTCTCTCTCCCCGCCTCTCTGTCCGGTCTACTGTGCCACCTCCTGCTTCTTAAATAAATCCACCTGCCCTCGTCTTTTCGTATTCTTCGTCATAATAATTACTGCCAAGTTGAATATATTTATTTTCCCATATGGGCTATGTGTTGAATTGTCGACCCCTTCTTCACTTTAATCCATGTGTTTTTCTGAGATGAATACTAGAAGAAATGGCTTTCTCGGCTTTCATGTCGGTTTAACAAAGGGTTTCTTGCAGGGTTCATTGGCATTCTGTCCACCTCCTCTATCAAATGATTAAAGCATTTTTCATTCCGAATATATATGGGTATATATATTTAGATATATTATGGAGGTGGGCATACTGCCAACTGAACTCTGTTGGTCCCTCTTTGTAAAACCCTCGTGATTCATCTTTCCCTTATTCCCTCTTTGTAAAGTGAAAACAAGGTAAAGCACTCGTCTTAACCCCATGCTTAGCTTCGAATAGTTTATCTATTCGTTTATTTTATTTTTCAACTCTCCTAGGCAACGATAGTTTCTTGCCCTCGCGGCAACTTCACTTCTTACATAAGTGAAAATGAATCTGTGCAGCTTAGAAGAGTTCAGATTACTTATGATCATATAAGCAACAGTCATGCACCGACTCTTTATAGTTCTTTCTTGTTCATTTCGTAGATTTCCATGCCAGGCGTGGCTCTTAGCTGGAGAAATTTCATCATGTTACCATCCTATCCCTTTTTTTTTTTCTGGGTTTTCTTGTTTTCTTCCTTTCATTTCATCAAGAAGTACTGCGTAGCGCTATCTCTCCTTCATTCATATTGCTTCTGATCTAGGCTTCATATAATTTTCTCTTTCATGAATTCTCTCCAAGCTACAACTAAGGAAACAGACTCTTAAGGTCAAGAATGAAGAATGATTCAAACTGATTCTCAGACAATAGGAAAACACGAGGAACCAAGACTGCACTAAACAAGGTCCACGAGGGCATCACATGCGAGAAGGAACCATTTCATATATGATTTGATGTAAAGATCAATACGAAAGATCGGATGATAATCAATGGTGGAGATTGTGAATGTCGACGGCTTCGTGCATGTATGGAAATTGCATTTTCTGGTTTGAATTATGGTAAGGAAAGGGAATGAGTCCTCCATTTTTAGGGCAAACCTATATGTATGAATTAGTAGTTGGTCCACTCCCTACTCCCGGTATATGTTTAGGCTCATCATTGAACATTGACAGGCTTTTTTAATGTAAATCGAAAAAGCATTTATATATACATATATCTCATCTCCCTGCTGCGGAGGATGGCTCTCACAGCCAATACTTTTGGCTGGAAAATGATATATGATTTGGTCGTGGGTTCGACGCAGTTCTGGTGGGGAGCGGAAGGGAACCATGGCTTCTCTTAAAACACACTTTCAGGGGGGGTGGGGGGCGGTACCTTCAATGGCTCCGGCCCTATACGAATAAGAGTTGCACCTATATTATAATGTAAGAATTTATTAAAAATTAATGGATTTTTTCTTTTAGTTTCAATTTCACTTCCAACTCCATATATGATATAATTATTTTGATGATTAATTTTGTTAAAATTTAATTGATATTTTAATAACATTTTATTCTTTTATATTTATACTATTTATTATATGTGGTAATTCAATTTATCTGAATATATTATCAAATCAATTATATTATTCATTTATATTATGTTAAATGCATTATATTTATATTTAATTTTAGGTATAATTAATTATTCAGGTCATATTAATATCTTTTTATGAACTTAATTATATATTTTTATGTACACAAGATTGAAACTGCTACTTGGAAATTGTGTCACGTTCGTCTCATAATGACTCTTTGAAATTCACTTACTAGACTCCATAGGATGGAAATAGAATATTTATAATAATTAATTTTTATTTATTATCTTAGTTTTTATCATTTAATTTTATATAATAAAAATCAATACATCAATAAATAGTTTTAAAAATATATAATTTTGATAAAAAGTATAAATTTAATACTAATCATTTTAACTATAACAAGTTATTATATTTATATATAGTCATTCACAGTACTAACAAAAAATGAGTTATTGAGAAATATTTTCCCTGAGGTAAGCATATCAATATTCTTACAATTCTTTTTTTTTTATTTTTTTAAAAATAATATTTTACTTTATTCAAATAATTTTTATTAGTAGTGTTATTTTCATATGCTATTATTGATCAAATAATACTCAATATTTCATGGATTAATTTAAAATTATGAAATTAAATATCAAATTAATTTGAAGTTATATCATAATAAATTTTTAATAGAATTAAAGAAAACTGAAAAATTATCAAAAATAACACAAATGATAGATATAATTTTTTTTATCTATTTGTATTAAATTTTATTTCTTTAAAATTAGACACTTATGTGTTTAAAAAATAACACAAATAGTAAAAATCAACTATTTATGTGTTATAAAAGATAAAATTTTATCTATAAAAAGTAATGAATTTTTAGAGAGAAAATCAGAAATTTAAAGGAGTTAATGAGCTTAAAAGCTTTTAACATTTGTTTCATTCTTCTTTTTAATTACTTATTCCTGGTATATAGTAGTAAATAAATATTTATCATATAATAATACATAATTATATATGTTGTATACATATATTTATCAATATATATATATATTGTTACGTCCGCGTCTAGGATCCTAGGAGTTTGTATGTATACACGTACGTATACGTGTATAAATATATGTATACGTGTATGCATTGTATTGGATGAATGTGATTGAGAATGAGAATGATAGTTTGGTTGCTGTAACGACTTGTGAAGAGTCGTCACGAGTCGTTACAATAGGTATTTTGGCTTGGGGAAGTGTTATGGTCTCTGTAACGAGTCGTGACATAGTGTCACGAGTCGTTACAGAAGTGTTTTTGGTGGTCACGACTCGTGAATGAGTGTCACGAGTCGTTACAGAGAGTTTTGCTTATTTTAAGGTATTTTAGCCTTCACGAGTCGTGACAGGAGTGTCACGAGTCGTGAAGGGGGTGTCACGAGTCGTGATATGGGAGTCACGAGTCATGAAGGGTGATATTTGTCGTTTTCTGAAGGCAATTTTGGGGTGTCACGAGTCATGATAGAGCTATCACGAGTCGTGACAGTGACTTTGACGTCATTTCTTTGACTTTTTGAGGGTTTTTAATCGAGCTTCCGTCGTAAGTTTCTTTATTTTTCTCCCGTTCTAAACTTTCTTAAACCCTACCAATTCTCCCATTTCTTCCTTCTTAAATTACCAAACCCTAGAGGAAGTGAGATTGAAGTTAGAAGTGACCGTGTTGAGGCTAGACGCTTGAGTTAGAGCCTGCTTGTAATTGAGGTTTGTGCTGTTTGTACTGTTTGTGCTAGTGAGTTATGCTTGTGCTTGATTCC
>CANYBF010334926.1:0-16463 GCA_948192965.1 Dalechampia spathulata
GCCAATCCACATGACGCACTATGTGCTTACAATTTACGCTCACATGTTTGCCTACTTAGGATAATTAATCCCAACTAAAATGGTAAAATCGATTTTGGAAACTCATAGAATAGATCTCCACCACCCGAACCCAATCTCTGAAGGGTTTAACTAGTACTCATGCTATGGGTCGATTGGACCAATCCGGAACCATCCGGTGGTGACTCCCTTGTGACTCTTTCGAGTCCATATCATTCCCTAAGGGAACCCCTTAGGAAGACTGCGCTTTCGCTCCAAGTGCGGTCCCTGGTCCGTGACTTTCGCAAGCCTCGCTCTGGGCCCAGACAGAAACCGGCGCTCACAAGGGGATTCAACGTTTAACAACCTATCAAAGCTGAAGCATCCATATGTAAATAAAGTGAATTGATAAACTCAAAAACCTAATATTGCTGTTGAGTGGTCGATAAAAGTAGGAAGAAGAAATATCTACAGCCTCAATTTTTAAATAGTTCTATGTTAAAGAAAACATCAACTCCACTTAACAAACTAAAGTAGTTGAATCATATGAAAGATAATTCCATTATCTGAAACTAAACCAAAACCAAAAATAATCAAAACCAAAAATTAGACTTTCCATTTTCCTCATGAAATCCAAATGCTACAAACTCAATATAAATAACACTAAATTGTAACTATCGAGATAAATAACCGATGACCCAAACTTACTAATCTTCTATGATTCTTTACAAAACCTAAAAACTTGAAACTAGCTATTCAACCGCATTTGATAATGGAAGTGAAATCAAAAATTCTAGTAAAACATAGTAATAAATTGAAAGGTTTAAAAACATTGGACTGATTATATGAGCTATTGGATATATTACACTTAAAAAATAAAGAAAGCTTATAAAAAAGTTGCAAAAAAGTATTATCTTGATATTTTACCACCTGACAAAATGAAGTAAACCCAGAAATTTCTTTTAGTTCAAGAGGCCTATAAAACCTTGTTAGATCTTAAAAGCAAAGCCTTATATGATAGAGATATGAGCAAAATTAAAGAGGTATTTAACATGACCTAGGAGTCAGAATGACAAACAGTAAAACTTGGCACAACAATATAGATATATAACATAGAAGTCTATCTAATTAGATTAACAGATGTTTATGTACATATAAAAGAAAAAAGTAAATACGAGTTAATATTTGGTTACCTCATAGTATTTTAAATATATATCTAACAGTGCAAAAAAATGTCTATTTTGTTGAGGTATGAAAGATTTTTCATCTTAATAATCTAGACATTTTTTGCCAAAAAAGAAGAGTAACTGTTTGTAATATTTATAATATTTAATAAAAAAACATTCATTTATAACTACAATAAGAAGATTACTTTAGTTCTTTAATCAAAATGCTACTTGTGTTTTTTACTTTCTCGATATTCATGATCCCCGTAAAAAAAATATAAATATTACTCTTTTAAACGCAAGATAAACAATATAAAGAGGTCAAATCAACTACTCAAGTGTATGTAATCATTCAAAAAAATTACTTTGTTGGATAAAATATAATGACATAATGTTAGTGAATAAACAAGATTTAATCAATATAAAAGCTTAGTTGAAAACATTTAAGTGGTTAACATGAAACAAAAGATAAGAAATAAATATTATGTTTGATAACAAAGTCGAAAGAACCAAGTAGTTTGATTGTTTTACCTGGATAATATAGCTTTATTTTCTTCTTGCCTACATAAAATAAAAAAAATTATTATTCGATATATGTCTTATTATAATATATTGAATCTTGTTTAATAGATTTATTACCCTTTTTCTTCCTTCTCCTTTCCATCATCCATGTGAAGAAGTAGTTATTTTTTTTACTGAAGGTTCTAATGATGTTGCAATTATACCTTCTTAGTAAACTGAGGTAGAAGAAGTAGTGCCAAAAGAAGGTATTACAACTATTTTTTTAGACGAAGTGGCTAATGATGGAGAATGATCATCAGAAAAGAACTTAGAAACAGTAAAGTTTTGTTGTAGGCCTTTCTTTCATAGTTGAAGTTGGAAAATTTGTTCTTTTGCTATGACATGGGAGATAGATGGTGGTAACTTTTGAGGATTAGAATGTTTGTCATCATTTATCAATGAAAAATATGATTTTGCAACTAAAACTTGCGCCATTCTTGAGAATATGATGATGAACATTTGATCATTATCATCCTTAATATTGCAAATCAATTTATAGCTGTAAAAAATATACAATAAAGTTAATTAATTATTAAATATTGTTATATATTATCATGAAATTAATGTATTTATAATTAAAGAATATTTATTATATTAACAATCAAAGAGAAATTTTGTTTGAAGAAAAATAATAATGTTACCATAGGTTTGGTAGTTCAGTAAAATGACCGTGGTTGTTGCACCACCATCCTGCACCATATTTTTTAACTTGAATGTTGCATTTTGGACATGCCCAATAATACCATCCTTGAGTGGTGTTAATGTCTGTTATCATTGCCCTATAAGTGAAGAAGACATTCTATGGGGAAAAAAAGTAAGGTTATAGATAGATAAATTATGATTAAAAGGCTTAAATTATTAAACATATGAAATCACCTCATTTTTCATTGGTTTTAAAACTTTTAATTACAAAATCTTCTTTCTATTGAGCTCTCTTTCTTCATCTAAAGAGAGTATCTTCTTTATGATTTTCGATAACAGTTGAACTGGTGTAAAGATACCTTGAAACCTATAATTATTTCAAATTTATATACTGTCACATCCACGTGAGTGACGTATCTGTTATACGTATAGAGGTCTGTATGCGTATGTGTTTGGCTATACAATGCTGTATGGTTTGATGTATTTTTGATATGTATATGTGTGTGTATGCATGTATATGTGGCTATATGAGCTTGGTTGGTTGTGATTATGATAGTGGTGTTGTCGCCTTGTCGGGAAGCGTGACTTCTCGGTTGGATGAGAGATAGCTATTTTGCTGAGTGTAGGCTTGGTTTGGAGTGTTTTAGCAGGTTCTGGAAGAGTTAGGGGTTTAAATGGTGCATTTCATGATGTTTAAGGTTCGGTACGGGCGTACGGATACTCGTACAGGTGTACCGAACAGGGGAAATGGGTAGTATTGGCTTGCTGGCAACCGTACGGGCGTACCAAAGAGTGGTCCAGCCATACTATTGCTCGCAGGAAAATAGGTTTATCAGGAACTTTAGGGTTGTGTGGGCGTATGATAGCTCACAGGAAAATCAGGGCATCAGGATTTTTAGTTTGGTACGAGTGTACGGGAGTTTGGTACGGCCGTACGTGACTTAAAACACCATTTTTAAGAAGATAAACATAGACTTTTCTTTGACTTTCTTCTTTTTTCTTCTCCTAAACCCCTAGAGTTCATCTTCCTTCAAGGTATTAAGCATATCATACTTGATTTTGCAAGGCTAGAAGCTTAGAGAAGTGATTAGCCACTAGAAGCTTTACTTCTAACAGGTTAGTGCTAGTTCGTGCTAGTCAGTACTAGTTGTATTGGTTTTCTCTTTGCTTCTTTTACTGTTTTAAGCCAATTAAGGCTTAGGAAATGATGTTTAGGGATTGAATTCTCGTATTTGTCTATTGCTTTGAGATGTGAGCTTTTCATTTATTGTGTAATGTATTTCCTGATTGAGATATGATAAGGCACTCTTGCATTTTAACATGATCATGACATATGGGATTCGTGAATGTCTTAACAGAGTGAGAGAAAATGAGAATAAGGCATGTTGGGTCATATATTACAGGATTCCATAATGGAATTGTATATGATATTGCCTCCCACGGGAGTTGAGTCTCGAGAAATAGTTAAAAAGGGGCCTAAAGGCCAAGATTACAGTTATCCTCCTTCGGGCATTGAGTACCGGTACATAGGGACCCAACATGGATAAGAATTGTGCATAATGAATGGAAAAAAAGGGAAATGAGAGTACATAACAGAAAAAGAGAGATGGGGGCAAGCATAGCATCGCATTATATTTTCTAGTGTTTGAAATGCTTGTTCCTATTATATGAGTTGTATGTTAGCTAGCACCACTGAGTTTTAGACTCAGCGTTTATCAATTGATGAATGTAGGTTCCGAGCCTACTATAGAGGGCCCAGAGTAGTGATTGCCTGTATCAGCGGAGAGCCAGATTCTGCAGCAATTCGATTCTTGAGGTGGTCCAGGATAGTCGAGCATGCTTCTTTATGTTAGCCTGTTTACTGTAGTTTATATGTAAAGGAGAGGCAGTAGTATGAATGTAGTTTGGTGGTGATTTTGTATGGGAACAGTGTATTTCCCCTAAACCTTTATGTAAAGACATATGGATATATATATATATATATACAGTTATTTGTTCTGGAAATGTTCATTCAATTAAATGTATATTGATTATCCAAGGTTGCTATTGTATTTGGTTCTTTACATCGATTGCACCACCATACTGTATGTTATCCCCATACGACGTCTATTTAGGCAGGTATATGTATCCCTTGTAGGGTACACAACGGTTTTCCATACAGGAGGTCATTGTGTATGCTACGGGAGCATGTTAGTCCAAGTATGGGCTGGGTATGACATATACAATAAAAATAAGTAATATATTATAAATAAAAAATTATCAATATGCAAAGTATTACATATTAATATAAAAAAGCAAACATTTGATATAGATGATTGTAATAAAAAAAACTTGTCTATTCAAAAAAAGTATAATGAAAAATATTTCTAATATTAAATAAAATCTATTTGTAATATTTATTAATAATAAAAAAACACATTTACCAAAAGTCAATCCATTAGACTCATAATAATATATAATTGTTATTGACTCTAATATGTTGAAGTTTAAGTTGATTTTACCTTCTCTTGTATTGAAAAACTTCTTCAATTTCTAGATTGATGACATAGATGGTAGAAGCTGAGGTACAAACATATAGATTCCCTATTTTGATGAAATTGAATAGTTTGTGAGCTAATTAATGCATTAATTTTGAATAATAAAAAAAATTTTAATCTTTACCCTTAAATTGTTTCACAGTCATGGCAGCAAACACAATGATAATTGGACCAACTAATGCTCTTACAGTGCTCTTATTGAATGTTTGCGCCAAATTACCCCATAATGTTACATTCAACTTTTGCTTACTAATAACATATCAAAAAAATTAATATTTAAATAAAAATATAAAGCAAAGAATAAGATGAGAAATAAAAGATATATCAATCTTGTTTAATACAAAAGTGGTTTACCTTAGATTTTCAATCATAAGATCCCTCTTTGATGTCAATCTAGCATCAATATATATGATTCAAACTCTTATACTGATCAAGTGTCCAATAACATCTAATAAAAATAACAACAAATAAAATTTTTAAAACTATTTATAAAAAATATAATAAGTTATTTGGTCATTAACTTAAGAAAAAATTAATTATTGATAAATTGTTATTTTATTATACATATACATTTAAAAATTTTTATATATTACTATGTCATATATAATTTTCATTATAATGAATTCATATATGTAAAAAGAATTTACCTATCAAGAGAGTGTTATCATCTATCTTTTGAGGAAGCACATCAAATTCAACAAAGTTGAAATTGTGACGAGGGATTTCGTTATGCATATCATCTAATTTCTTAAATGTGGTAGCTTTTCCAAATTGTAGCATAGCTGCATAAGGACCAACCTTATGTTGAAACTTATTAGTATCAACATAAAAGTTGTCGATTTCATATACATCTCCAACATTCAATTTTACAGAAAAATAATCAACATCAAATGCTTTCATGGTTGCTTGTATGGATACTTTCTGTACAAAAGTAAAATTTAATTTGTAAGAAACAAATAAGAATAAATATTAAAAAAGACTTATGTTCATAATACATATATGATAAAAAAAACACATACATAAAATGTTGTAGAAATTATAAAACTTTATTAAAATTAATTCAAAAAATATTTAATGTTTATTTGTTATCAACTTATGTATATGGATATATGACTTAAATTTCAATAAATTAATCATTTAACTCTCTTAACAAATACAAAGTACTATCACATATAGATTTTATGTGCTAACAATATAATCAAATATTAGAGAAGAATTCAAGCTAAATATATACATATAACATTTTCTTAAAATAAAGAATCTTAATTAATATTATTAACAATTAGAAAGCCTTTTTATAACATAGTTAAGATAATTTCATGCTTTATCTATCAAGTATATAAAAAGTAAAAAGTTTTCATATTACTTTAATCTAAATATAATAACTCAACTTTATCATAAATAATTAATATTCTTTATATTACTAATATAAAGAATGATAGTAGTATTAATAATAGTAGTAATTGAAGTAGAAGTAGAAGTAGTTATAGTAGTAGAAATAAATTTTTGATAAATACTTGTTTGTTATTATATATACACACACACACATTTATTTTAACAAATAATCAAACCATTAATAATGATAGATATAGTAACAAATTAATATGTTTAATATCTGTTCATCAACTAAAATGCAATCTAGGCTTTGAAGTTTGCCTGATGCAACATTATGAGTCTTCCACAAACACGTCACTCGGACTATAATAGCATTAGACGGTTCTAATGGTGCTAGCAATCTTAAAGGTGTAATATCCATCTTCTCAACTAAGGTTACAAATCAAAGCAAGACAATGAGAAAATTATTAAAACATAATAGCAATATAATAAAAAAATAATAATAACATTGTAACTATGTATAATTGATAATATTTTAAGAAAATATTCATATTAAGTAGTGTTATAAGGCAATATACCTATATGGTAAAATATGAAAAACTTCCTTATATACAATATTTTTTATATGATCTTCATGTTCATTTATCGAATCATGAATACGTATTTTTAATCCTTCAGGAATATTACTCTTAATAGAGCAACATAAAGTTGACCATGTGTAAAAACATGATTTTCAAGGATAATACCAACTTTTTCTAAAGATTATCCTTGACATTTATTTATTGTTGTTAGACCCCAAATTTTGATGTATCTATTTTGATTAATTTAAGTTAAAAGCAATTTGAAAAGCTTTTTGTGTGCTTGGTACGAGCGTACCAATGCCTTGTTGAGTGGTATGGCCATACGGCTGACCGTACCAAGTCAGATTTGATTTACTGGTTTTGGTACGGGTGTACCAGTTTTGGTACAGGCTTATCAAATGTTTTGAAATCATGCTGAAGCTTCAGTACAGGCATACCAAGGAGTGGTATGGCCGTACCTAGCATTCAGCCTATTTTTGCATTAATACCGAAGCTTTGATACGAATGTACCAAGGAGTGGTACGGTTGTACCTAGCTCTCAGCAAAGTTTTTGAATTGCTAATTTTAAATCAGTACGGGCGTACGGGTATCCATAAGGCCATACGCTCATCTGCATAAAGATTTTAAAATCTTTTTAACAGATCTTTTTTAGAACTTACACATTGTTATTACATTTCTAATGGTTATTTTCTGTGAGCAAAGCTTCCTTTCAGCTGGAAACATCATTTGCAAGTAAGTTTACTTGTTAGAGTCTTAATCTTGTATTGTAAACTCTCTTTGTACTTTATTTTCATAACCTAAGTGTTGGTTATTGTAATCTTGGATTGGTGTGTGATTAATGCTTGGGTATTATATTGTAATTGAGAGTTTGTAAGGCTATAATTGATTGTAAAGGTTTGAGTGTGAGCCTAAAAACACTGGGGTATTGGATTCTAGTTGAGAATCCATTATTGTATTGATTGTGATTGGTTAGTGGAACCATAAGTGGAAGACTTAAAAGAAGTGGATGTAGGCAAAAAGTTATATCAAACCACAAGCATTTCATTTGGTGTCAGAGCAACTGGTGCTTATTTATGATTAGAAGAAAAATTCTAGAGTTAAAGATCCTATGGCAACCCAAAGCATTGAGAGCCAATCCTACACAAGACCCCCCTTGTTCGATGGCATAGACTATTCGTATTGGAAGCACTGAATGGAAGTTTTCTTGGAAAGCAATGGAGTTAATTTGTTTAAGTTGATAGAGAATGAGTTTTCTTCACCAATAATCATAGTTGATAGAGTTATCTCTCTTAAGCCAAAGGGAACTTGGACCCGAGAGGAATTTAAGGCAAATGCATGGAACAAGAAGGCAATGAACATGCTTTATTATGCAATTAGCCACGAGGAATATAGACGTGTCTTGCATTGCATTATGGCTAACCAGATATGGGTCACCTTGGAGACTCATCATTAGGGAACCAATCAAGTTGGGACCAAAGAAATTGAGTTATTGACTCATCAATATGAGCTATTCATAATGAAGACCAATGAGAGCATCTTAGAAATGTATAACTATCTCAGTGTGATTACGAATGGATTGATGAAGCCGGGTAAGATGTACCAAAAAGAGGACATCAACAATAAAATCTTACGTGTGCTACCAAAGAAGGATTGGGAGGTGAGATTGACTTGCATTAAAGAAGCAAATTACTTATCAATTTTGTCAACTGATGTACTACTAGGCAAACTCCTTACATATGAGATCACTCTCAAACAAGGAGTTGAGGAAGACAAGAGGAGAGGGATTGTACTTAAGGCTTCAATAGATGATGATAATACCCCCTCAACAAGTGAAGGAGAAATCAACAATGAGGTTGCTCTCCTTTTGAAGAAAATAAATTACCTTCTCATTAAAAAGAAGAGATTTGAGGATAGCAAGAGACTAATTGATGCAAGGAAGGACCAAAACTGAAGAGATAAATTTAAAAGAGGTCCAACCATTTACTACGAATGTAATAAGCTGGGATATATGAGGAATAAATGTCCATAGCTTAACAAGCCATTTAAGCCAATTAAGAAGAAGGCATTAAAGGCAATATGGGATGATGATAGTGAAACTAATGAGGACGTATTCGGTGATGAAGGCGCAATAAACTTGTGCTTCATGGCATTCTTGGATGACGGAAAGCATGAGGTAACAACTTCTTCTCAATCATATTATAGCAATGATGATTATGATGATAAGGATGAAAACAATACATTAGAGGAACTCTTAGAAAAATATGAACAATTGGCTAAGAAACATAATTCACTTAAACATAAATTTGCATGTATTTCAAAAGAAAAGAGTGAATTGCAAAATGAACTTAAGTCTTGCAAAGCTAATATTGAAAGTTTTGAAAAAGACACCAAAGCTTTGAAGGATGCAAATGTTAAACTTTTATAAGAAAAGAATCTATTGAAAGATAATTTGTCTAGGTTTGAACAAGGTGAAGTTGAGATTGATTCTATTTTAAAACACCAAAAACTTAGTAGTAATAACAAAGGTATTGGTTTTAACCAAAACTCTTCCTACACTTCTAAGGGTAAGGTTTTTGTTAAAGCTTCAACCTCAATACAAAAACCAAAGATTTCAAAAAGAAAAATGTTCATCCTAAGACCAATAGAATGCATACCAATAAGGTACATCATTATTCATGCTCATGCAATAATGGTCATTCTCATTCATCTAGAAAAAAGTATATGCATAATCATTCTAGATTTAGGAATGTTACATATCACTATTGTAATAAAAAGGGACATACTACCAATAGATGCTTCATTAGGAAAATGCATTGGAATGATGATGATATGTATGCCTCTAACCCCCAAGGACCCAAATACATTTGGGTACCTAAAAAGAGATAAATGCATTTATTTTTGATAGGTTTGCTTGTGCTTGAAGATAAATGTCAACAAATGGTACCTTGATAGTGGATGTTCAAGGCACATGACCGGGAATCCAAGCCTATTCATAAATTTAGAGCATTTTGATGGAGGTAATGTCACCTTTGGAGATAATGCCAAAGGTAAGGTTATTGGAATTGGTAAGGTTAGTAAGGATTCCAACTTTTAAATCAGTAAAGTTTTATTAGTTGAGGGATTAAAACATAATTTCCTTAGTATTAGTCAACTTTATGATAATGGCTATAAAGTTGTTTTTGATCCCAAAGGATGTTTTGTTTATAGGATTAGTGATGATAGGTTAGTCTTTCAAGGTGATAGAATAGAAAATGTTTACATGATTGACTTAGACTCTATTCCTAACAAAAATGTGAAGTGTCTTGTTTCCATAAGTGAAGATTCTTAGCTTTAGCATAAAAGGCTTGGACATGCTAGCTTTAAAAGCATTGATGATCTCAGGAAGAATGAACATGTTGTAGGACTTCTAAAGATCAAATTTGCTAAAGATAAGGTATATGAAGCTTGCCAAATGGGAAAGCAAGTGAAATCTTCATTTAAGGTAAAGAACAAGGTAACTTCTTCTAAACCTCTTTAATTGCTTCATATGGATTTATTTTGTCCAACTAGGATTGCTAGATTAGGTGGTATGCACTATTCACTTATTATGGTTGATGATTACTCTAGGTTTACTTAGGTTTCATTTATAGCTCATAAAGATGATGCATTCAATGCTTTTTAAACATTGATTAAAAGAATGGAAAATGAAAAGGGTTATTACATTTCATCCATAAGGAGTGATCATGGAAAGGAATTTCAAAATGAAAGCTTTTAATCATTTTATGATTATCGAGGCATAAAACATAACTTCTCATCATTTAGAACTCCTCAAAAAATGGGGTAGTTGAAAGGAAAAACCAAACTCTTTGTGATATAGCATGTACAATGCTTAACGAGTATCAATTGCCTTCATACTTTTAGGCCAAAGTGATCAATACTGCTTGTTATCTCTCAAATAGAGTTCATTTAAGATCAATTTTAAATAAAACTCCTTATGAGCTATGGAATGGTAGAAAACCAAGGATTTCATGCTTTAGAGTATTTGGTTGCAAGTGCTACATTTTAAACACCAAGGATAACTTTGGGAAATTTGAATCAAAAATTGATGAATGTTTATTCTTAGGATATGCAACATCTAGCAAATCATATAGGGTGTTTACTAAATGAACTTTGGTTGTTAAGGAATCAATGCATATTATTTTTGATGAGACTAACTCCCTTAACTCCCTTAGTCCAAGAAAGGACATTGTTGATGATGATGTAGGAATCTTATTAAAACAAGGTGAAGGACATGAGAATCAACAAGAAGCTATTCTAAAGGATGTTAAAAAATAAGAGGTGAAAAATCTTCCTCCTCACCTTGCTGTAACTCAAATTGAGCATGATCTACCGAAGGAGTGACAATTTTCAAAGGGACACTCTAATAGGCTCATTATAGGTGAAACATCCAAAGTGGTAACTACTCATTCTCATTATAAGGATATTCATAACAATCTTGCTTTTATTTCTCAAATTGAACCTAAGAATGTTAATGATGCCTTAAATGATGAAAGTAGGGTGTTAGCCATGCAAGATGAATTAAATTAGTTTGAAAGGAATAAGGTATAGACCTTAGTGCCTAAGCCTATAAATGCTTTTGTTATAGGAACTAAATGGGTGTTTAGGAATAAGCTTAATAAGAGTGGTGCAATAACTAGGAATAAGGCTAGGTTAGTGGCACAAGGGTATAATTAAGAGGAAGGAATAGATTTTGATGAGACTTTTACACCTGTAGCTAGATTAGAAGCTATTAGAATATTGTTAGCATATGCATCATATATGAATTTTAAATTGTTTCAAATGGATGTAAAAAGTGCATTTCTAAATTGTTTTATTGATGAAGAAGTTTTTATTGCATAACCCCCCTGTTTTGAAGATTTTAACTTTCCAAACCATGTTTTTAAACTTACTAAAGCTTTATATTATCTTAAACAAGGCCCTAGAGCTTGGTATGATAAGTTAAGCAATTTTTTAATTGATAATGGTTTTGAAAAGGGCAAAGTAGACACAACACTCTTCATTAAGCATTATAAACATGACATTTTATTTGTGCAAATTTATATTGATGATATAATATTCGGTGCTACTAATGAAGATTTGTCCAAGGATTTTTCCAAGTGTATGCAAGGAGAATTCAAAATGAGCATGATAGGAGAATTGAAGTACTTCTTAGGACTTCAAGTCAAGCAATGCAAAGATGGAATCTTCATCAACCAATTCAAGTACACTTAAGAAATGTTGAAGAAATTTGGATTGAAAGATGCTAAAGCTAGCAAGACTCCCATGAGCACTACCACAAAGCTTTCCTTGGATGAAAGTGGTAAACTTATCAATCAAAAGAAATACACAGGTATGATAGGTAGTTTGCCTTACCTAACTGTTTCTAGGCCTAACATTATATTTACTGTGTGTATATGTGCTAAATTTCAAGCATTTCCTAGGGAATTGCATTTAAATGCTATGAAACATATTTTCAAATACTTGATTAGCATAATGTATTTTAGCTTATAGTATACTAAGAATGATTCTTTTGACTTAATTGCTTATTTTGATACTAACTTTGCTAGCAATATATTAGATAGGAAAAGTGCCTTAGGTACTTGTTTTTAGGCACTTGTTTGGTTTCTTAGTTTAGTAAGAAAAAAATTGTGTTTCTCTGTCTACTGCAGAATCTGAATACATATCCGTAGGTTGTTGTTGTACTCAAGTGTTATGGATTCAGCAATAATTGAGGGATTACAATGTTTGTGTGTCTTGCACTTCTATTAAATATGATAACATTAATGTAACAAATTTATCTAAGAACCTCATATAGCATTCTAGGATTAAGCACATAGATATTAGGCACCATTTCTTATGTGACAATGTGCAAAAAAAGAAGGTTGTAATAGAATATGTTGATATAACTCACTAATTGGCCAATATTTTCACCAAACCCTTTAGTAAAGAACATTTAAATTTAATCAAACATGAGTTAGGAATGTTAGATGGATCATTTTTTAAGTAGGAATGATTGATGGACTTTAGAAAGTATCAGAAAATTACCCCAAAACTCTTCAAAAATTTCTGAATTTTTAGTCTCGTATAGCCATACATCATCTGGTATGTCCGTACGGATCTTTAATATCTAATTCTAAATTTTATCGACTATCAAATGTCTCATATGGCCGAACCTCTTTATGTACACCCGTACAGTTTCTCTCTTCAAAATTCCAATTTTTACCGATGCTCATGAATGACCGTACATGATTTTGGTATGCCTGTACGTCTCATTGATCTAAACTTTCATTTTGGTATGCCCGTATGTCTCAAAAATTTTCAGGCATCTTTGAGTCATATGACCATACGTCCTGGTGGTACGCTCATACGTGATATAAAAACCCTAATTTAAACTTGATTTTTTATCATTACTGGTTATTTTTCTGATTTCTCTCTTAAAACTCAACCAAATCCACTCAAACTTGTCCTAAATCACTTCAAATTTGATTGCCCATTTCTACAATCTTCATTTTTGGTTTGTTTTCTTTACAATCCTTAGTTTTCAATTTCAATTTTTGTTATTTTATTTAATTTTTGATTCCATTTTCTTTTGTGATTTTGAAGCATTTCTAGTCACTTTTAACTCTAGGTTCTTTAGAATAAAGTGTTTAGGATTGTTTTTTTGAGTTACATGCCAAATATTATTGATTTTCATGTAGGTCAAATTTTTGAGTTTTCAAACTCTGTCGAATTGCTGTTGAATTTTCAAATAAAAAAATTTGTTTTTCTATCAAAATTTCTATTTTTACTCATGTCTGCTCTTCTAGCTCATGGTGATGGCTCCTCATCTCAGGGACATTGAGTCAAACACACTATTCCTTCAGGTTTCGGCTCTCAGGCCAATACTCCTACTCTGGCTATACGCCAATCCATTTTGAGTGAGAAAGTTTTCTCCTACTCTTAATTTACATGTTAATATACTCTTTATGATGTTGGATTAGAGGTTGATGTTCTGTGGTTTTTAGCCAATGCTAGTTGGTCAAATTTTACCTTTCTAGATAATCATTATATCTATTATGTGGCACTCGAGTTTCTATAGTCTTTCAGACTCGACGTGTCTTTTTCTTATAACTTCAGACTGTTTTGCAAACTCTACACTCTTTCTCCTATAGAGTTTGATGCTATTTTTGATTTCACCACTGATGGCATTGCAAATTCTAAATCCATCATCTTTGATCACAATTATTTCTAACAAGATATCACACTCAATACCCCATTTCATCCTTCGAGGCTGCAAGCCTCCTATCTTAAATCTCCTACACTTTACTATTGTCATTGACTGATCACCTATTTGATTTTTGGCAATTAGAGTCCAATGACATAGTTACTAGCCCTTACCTGATTTTCTTATACTTTATGGTCAAGGGTACACCCATTCAGTCTGAGCACTGGCTTCAGACCTCTTTCCATGAAGTCATCGATGTTCAGCAACAGCTGGCCAGAGCTATTCTTTTTAGACCTTTAATTCATCACATCTACCACCGACTTAAAGCCTTTCTAGCTACTTCTCCACCTACTCCTAGACCGAAAGGTCCTAATCTTGATCTTTCTTTCATTGAGCATTCCATGCTCCTTGAACACACTGGTCCACTCAAGTACTCTATTCATTCTGAGTATATCTCTTGACATCTTAAGCATCTTCAAGCATTAGGTCTTCTCAGTGACACTATTACTCTCTATGGATGTCAAGCTGTGGAGATCTGTAGGTGTTTCTAGGTGCCCATTCTAGAGGACACCCTTGCATAGCTGCTTATACTGGCTGACTCTCTTGACACTTTGTGCCAGGCAACTATAAGTCATAAATGTCAGCATCACTTTTAGGGCTGTCATCCTCTTTTGTTGCTACCTCTACTGATCCTCCTACTCCTACCTCTACTGATACTGCTGCTGCTCCTTCTATTGCTGATCTACTATCTCAGCACTTTACAGCACTCGCCACTACACTATCTGGTTTTGATCACCATTTTGACCAGTTTGATCAGGGACTCGCTTCCATTGATTAGCATGTTGCTACTCTTGATCAGCAACTGGATCAGCACATCATCAAGACTTAGGAGTTCCAAATAACAACTATTGCTACACTTCAGTCCATTAGATTACTGCTCGATCCATTTATCCCCCCTTTGAGTCCACAGTGATTGTTTTGATGTTGTCAAAGGGGGAGTTGTATTTGGGGAGATATCCTTAGAGATGTATTTAGATGCTATGCCTAGTTTAGACTTTTTAGACTAGTTTGACTTTATTTGGTTTTTAGTTGACTTTTATGTCATTTTTGCTTTTTCCTCTAATCATTGTATTCATTTCATTTATGAGTACATATCATATATGATGTTTATCCATTTCATTATATATGTTTTTGGATTTTAGTACCTTAATCATTACTTTGATTATTTTTGATTGTATTACTCTAATTATGATTTTGTACTCCTTTATGATTGATTGATTGATTTTTTTTGGTAGTTAATGGCATGAATTTTAAAACAAAGAGTGAGATTTTTAAAATCAAAATTATTTAAATATGCTTTTGCAAATTAAACTTAAACTGATTGTCAACATTAGAAAAGGAGAGATTATTAGACCTAGGATTTTGATGTATGTATTTTGATTAATTCAATTTAAGTTAAAAGCAATTTGAAAAACTTTTTGTGTATCTAATATGGGCGTACCAAATTTAGTAGGGCCTGTTGGTGAATTAAAACACTTGTTGAGCAGCGGAAGGTGAATTTTAAAATTTTCAAAGCAAGTATTTTATGGATCTTTGCAACCCCATGTAATAAAACATCGCATAAGAGAAAAATTAAGAAGGAGGATGTGTAAAACTTACATTAATGTTGATCTCCTTCTTTCTTGATCATCAGAAAAGTTATAGCAAACTTTTCAATCCCCAAGTGTAGAGAATCTCCAAACTATCCACACAAGTCAAGAGACCAAGTTAGTAATCCAGATTACAAAATTAAATCGTTTAGAGACTAGTAAAACGATTTAGAAAGGAGAGTGGAAAGGATGTTTGGTTCGCTTCTTCTAAGTGAATCTCCTTCTTCTTCTTCTTGTGTTCATTTAGCTTTGGTTTTTCTTAAAAGAAAAAGCTGCCATGTTTTTTAGAAGCAATAACATATAATTGTATTCTCTATTAATAAATAATAAAAGCCCTAAACCTAATGTAACCCTAACTAGGTTTAAGGTTACTTAGGTAATTTTGGTATAACATATTATTAAAGTTGGGCTTTTATTTCTTTAATAATATAATACTTATTCATCTCATATGAATAAGTCTTATAACAATTATATTGGGTTTAAGTTAATGCAAGCCCATATGGGCCATGTGACACTCACATTGGGCCTAAGTCCAGTTAAGCCCGTATAAGGCATGCATTCAACCATACCAACTTAAATCACTTGTATCTTGAATTATACTCATCAGAATTAAGTGATCTTGGTATCAAATCGAAGCTCTTTTAATTATCTATCAAATGAACACATAAAATATAGGTTATCTCATAACACTATTGTTGACCCTCACTTTTCACTGTTGTATAATTTTGGATCTTTGTTGATTCGGCTAGGATTTAGTCCCCGGTATCGATCCC